>OX030956.1:1273411-1318411 GCA_943735955.1 Piscicola geometra
CATCATCATCATCATCATTCTTATCATCATCATCATCATTCTCATCATCATCATCATTCTCATCATCATCATCATTCTTATCATCATCATCATCATTCTTATCATCATCATCATTCTCATCATCATCATCATCATCATTCTTATCATCATCATCATCATCATTCTCAACATCATCATCATCATTCTCATCATCATCATCATCATTCTTATCATCATCATCATCATCATTCTCAACATCATCATCATCATTCTCATCATCATCATCATCATTCTTATCATCATCATCATCATTCTCATCATCATCATCATCATTCTTATCATCATCATCATCATCATTATCAACATCATCATCATCATCATCATTCTTATCATCATCATCATCATTCTTATCATCATCATCATCATCATTCTTATCATCATCATCATCATTCTCATCATCATCATCATCATCATTCTCATCATCATCATCATTCTTATCATCATCATCATCATTCTCATCATCATCATCATCATTCTTATCATCATCATCATCATTCTTATCATCATCATCATCATTCTTATCATCATCATCATCATTCTCATCATCATCATCATCATTCTTATCATCATCATCATCATTCTTATCATCATCATCATTCTTATCATCATCATCATTCTTATCATCATCATCATCATCATTCTCAACATCATCATCATCATTCTCATCATCATCATCATCATTCTTATCATCATCATCATCATTCTCATCATCATCATCATCATTCTTATCATCATCATCATCATCATTATCAACATCATCATCATCATCATCATTCTTATCATCATCATCATCATTCTTATCATCATCATCATCATCATTCTTATCATCATCATCATCATTCTCATCATCATCATCATCATCATTCTCATCATCATCATCATTCTTATCATCATCATCATCATTCTCATCATCATCATCATCATTCTTATCATCATCATCATCATTCTTATCATCATCATCATCATTCTTATCATCATCATCATCATTCTCATCATCATCATCATCATTCTTATCATCATCATCATCATTCTTATCATCATCATCATCATTCTTATCATCATCATCATCATTCTCATCATCATCATCATCATTCTTATCATCATCATCATCATTCTTATCATCATCATCATTCTCATCATCATCATCATCATCATTCTCATCATCATCATCATTCTTATCATCATCATCATCATTCTCATCATCATCATCATCATTCTTATCATCATCATCATCATTCTTATCATCATCATCATCATTCTTATCATCATCATCATCATCATTCTCATCATCATCATCATCATCAGCCTTGTGGGATCTATGCAAGAAACTGCACGACGTGCGTATGCAGCACAACATCGCAGTGAATTGTGTGTGCAGCCATTCAGGCGCCGAGAACTGCGAAGACTTGCAGAATACTCTCGGCAACAACACCAACAACGATGACAAGAACGTCTTGACCCTGGATGCATCAATCCATAATTTGAACAGCACCAACGACAACTCTTGCAGTAATCAATTACCATCAAATGTATACAACAACAACAACAGCAGTATCACCAACATTATGCAACAACAAAATCAACACAACAACAACATCAACAGCGTTCAGAACATAAAGATGGAATCGACCGAGCAAGCTATCATCAAACTCACAGCACCGCCTCACTTCGCAGTCAACAACCAACGCAGTCACGCAGCGAACAACAAGTCGCAGGAAAGCACCGTCCTGCACAACATGACGCGAGAGTACATCAGAGCAAAGGTTGGTGTTGTCAGTCAGCATTCAGACCACTCCGCTGACACCAAGCCCCATACCGTGCCTCCGGTCACCAACGTGAGGAAGGAAATGAAACGTTTGTATGACGAACAGAACCTCAAGAAAAAGCCTGTCTGCCAAGATAACCTCCCCATAATTCCGCGCCAAGTGAGCTCCACTCGTCTACCGCATGTCATCGTCAAGTACAACGTCGAGGTGACCAGCCAGCAGTTTCCAGGCGTGCCTCACACCTGGCTGGATGGTGGCAAACTTCTTCAACTCACCGACCCGAAGAACGCCGACAACATCAAGCTCTTCCAGCTGCAGTGGAGCAACTCGCAGCCCATCATGGTGAGCAACTGCCACCACCAACTCGACAAGCAACTCTGGTGTCCCGAGGCGTTCTTGCGAGAGTTCGGTGAACAGACGAACAGTCTCGTCGACGTCGGCAACGACACCGTCCTCGAGAATGTGCCCATGTCGAAGTTCTGGATGGGTTTCGAGTGCATGCAGCACCGCATGAAGGACTCTAATGGCGAGGTAATGACCCTCAAGCTGAAAGACTGGCCTCCCAAAGCGGACTTTAGCGACCTGTTACCTCCTCGCTTCAGTAACCTCCTTGAAGCCCTCCCCATGCCAGACTACTCGCACCGAGATGGCGTTTTCAACATCGTCTCACAACTCCCCGACTTCTTCGTGCGACCCGACCTCGGACCTAAGATGTACAACGCATACGGCTCGGCTCTCCGACCGACTGTCGGCTCGACGAACCTCCACCTTGACATTTCCGATGCGGTCAACCTCATGGTGTATGTCGGTGTGGTGCGAGATGATGCCCACAACGACCACGAAAAAGGTTTGTGCTTTCAGGGTGATCATTCTGATACAATATTTTGATATGGATTTAACTCAAAATAATAAAAGTTTAAACAATTTTAATGACTTCATCATTCATTGGCACAGCTGCACTGGACACAATGCGGCAAGTGGGTTGTTGCGAAGGTACGATGAGGAGAGCGCATCAGGGCTGCGTTCCAGGCGCTCTGTGGCACATCTACGACCCTCACGACTCGCCAAAGATCAGAATGCTGCTTTCCAAAGTGCCACTCCACCATTTATATCACTTACCTTTTTCATTCTTTCATAAGCTTCCCACACACACCTTCAATACATAATCAGCAACCTTCGAAACACAAAAACACCCTCATCACCCCCTCCCCTTCCTATCAAAGGTGGCGCAGGAAAAGGGTCAAGCTTTCGACGCTTCGAGCGACCCGATCCACGACCAGAACATCTACCTGGATGACGTCTTGAGGGAGAGGCTCTGGACGGAGTACCTTGTCGAGGGCTACACCATTGTGCAGTATGTGGGGGACGCCATCTTCATCCCTGCAGGAGCACCCCACCAGGTTTTTGTTTGTTTGGCTGAAGGTGGTTTAGTTGATGGTGCTTTTTTTGTTAGTTTTTTTTAGGTGATAGTGGGAATTTTGTTTTCTTGTTATTGTGTCATCATTAGAGGTCGGACCGGGTACCCGATTCGACCGGGTACCCGCGGGTACCCGCGGGACTCCCGCGGGAACGGGAATGAAAATTAATTTCGGGACGGGAAAAGTCGGGAACCGGGAATAGGTTTTCGGGACGGGAACGGGAACGGGAATCGAAATTCAAATCGGGAACGGGAAAAGACGGGAACGGGAATCAACTTTTAATTCGGGAACGGGAAAAACGGGAATAACAGTTATTGGGTTTGGATTCTTTAACAATGTTTTTTCAGCAAACTTCTAAGTATGGAAATCTTTATTACATCGATACTCCTTACTTGAAATAAGTATTAAATGCAATAGAAATGTATAACGAAGCCACCCTTGCCAATGTCAAAATCTCCAACACTACATTTGAAGTTGTTATGGTGAGTCCAAAGATTAGGGAGATCAGAAAAAATGGGTGATTATGAAAACTTTTCAGATGAAATCAAAAATGTCAGTTAAATTATTTTACTTTTATAAATTAATACTTTGAATTCGAATGATTAATTTCCAAATTATTGCTCAGTTGATCATTTCGACAAAAGAAAAGATGCCATTGATCTTATTCATATGACAGCATGTCTGTTGCATCCCCAGTATGAAAGAATAATTGGAAAAAAGTTTGGGATAGAAAAGAAATGAGAACTAAGACTTTCATTAGAGAAAATTTAGTTCTATCTGTATAGCCAGACCAAGCTGCAGTGCCATTGAGAAAAAAATCAAATGATGGTTAAATTAGAATAAAATTATTATACTATCAAATTATACGAATGATTTTATATTTGCAGTTGTGGAGAATAAAAATGTTTTCAAAAAAATATTTCTAACAGTATTGAAGAATTTATAATAATGAACGAAGAAAAAAATTCAGAAGAGGATGAATTGTACAAATATTCACAATTACGTCACAAAAAAATTGAAGATTATAAAGATGTTTTATTTTATTGGAGTAAAATGAGCAATTTTAAAATACTACAAAATGTAGCCAAAATTTTGTTTAGAATATCTGCAAGTTATATTCCCTGTGAACGGAATTTTTCAGTATGTGGTCGTTTAACTTCAGACCCAAAATCATCTCATTTGAAAGCTGAAACTCTTAACGGTTTAACCCGTGTTGAAAAGCAATAAAGACTTGATTGAATTAGTCAAAAACAGTTACTAACTTCAATACTTTCATTTCAATAAATATTTGAAATTTAAATCGTGTTTTTTTAATTTTTTTAAAAGAAATGTTCTCTGACTTTCAAATAATAAATTTTAATAAATGTTAGAACTAGCAAGTTTGGGACCAGTGAAAACGATAGCGAAAATCAATGAATAAATAAAAGTTTCGGAACCGGGAATCGAGTAGCGGGAACGGGACGGGACGGGAATCAAAATTCTGATGTCCCATCGGGAACGGGACGGGACGGGAAAACAAATTTCGGGAACGGGACGGGACGGGAATGAAAATTTTGATGTCCCATCGGGAACGGGTCGGGACGGGAAAACAAATTTCGGGAACGGGACGGGACCGGGAATGAAAAGTCGTCCATGTCCGACCTCTAGTCATCATCATTATCATCATCTTGCGTTCTTATTGTGCATCCAGTTATTAACTATGAAAAAAGTTTGAATTTGCATATTCATGAACTCTATTCCATTCCAGGTTCGCAACCTGCACAGCTGCATTAAGGCGGCAGAAGACTTCGTGTCGCCCGAGAACGTCGACTACTGCTTCCAACTGACGCAAGAGTTCAGGAAGTTGTCGAGGGAACACAGCAACCACGAGGATAAGCTCCAAGTGAAGAACATCATCTTCCACTCTATCAAGGATGCCGTCTCAGTCCTCATGAATAATTGATCAAGCGCCATCTACCGTCATTTAAAAAAAGTTTTTATAATCTTTCATCACAACATTCTCACACTTAATGCTCCTACCATCTAACCTACGTGTTAATAGATTTTCGGTCATCTATTCATCTCACCACTGTTTCTGAACCACCCATTAGTTAAACCCTTCATCAATCGTATGAAACGCTTATAATATTATATTTAAAACAATAATATATTTAAAAAAAACATTTTCTGAGTATGCAAACAAATTGAAAATTTATACAATTTATGTGTTTGTTTTTTGTTCTTTTAATGACTTATTAGTGTTTCCTTTGAGTTTGATTGTCATTAGACTTTTTAAATCACGTATTATACTTTCCTTTGAATTTTTTTAATTGCACTTTCTTTATTAATGTGTCCTTCAACTTCTATGTAAATTTGAATTTAAAGTTTGAATGAAATCTGATAATACCAAAAAATTCTAAATTTTGCGCTTTTATGAGTTATTTAGTGTATATAGTATTATTTTTTTAGTTACAAATTATTAGATGTTAAGTTTCATCTTCGTTAAAAATTCATAATAAATGTCTATGGTCTTCCCAATATCGTTATAGAATTTTAAAAGTATATTATTTCGAAATGTCTTTTTATTCCCAAAGAATGGCTGCATTAGGAGCCAAAATTTTTGGCGAGGTGACAAGAACCACAAGTCAAAAAAGTGCAAAAGTTTACAGGATTTTCATGGAAAAGCCTCTGGCAAAGGACACTCAGTTCACAGAATACTATCCCAGGCATATAGAAATCACATCACTCATGAAACGTCTCAGATTCCTTGGTTTATACAGGTTCGACATTCAATTTTAATGAAAAATTCATTTGCTTTCAGATTAATAAATCTAATTCAACATTTAATTTAGGGCCTAAATTGTAAACTTGAGCACCTCAGATTTGGAGGGGCGGCGATCTGCTGCAAATCTTGGGGGGGGGGTCCTAACCAGCATGGACGATCCAGTCGGGTTCTGGGGTCTGGATCCCCTCTCTCCACTTGAAAAAACATTTTTTAACTTCTGTTTTTATACGAATATTTAAGTAATCACTGAAAAGTTTTATTTTTGAAAACTATAACTACACATCTCACCATATGTTAATATGTAAAAATTCTGTTTTATGCCATGTTTGACGATTATATTCGCATCAAAACAAAAGCTTAAAAATGTTTATATTGTAAAAAGTGGGGGGTTCGGACCCAAGGACCCCCCAGGATCGCCGCCCATGCTGATTTGCAAGTTCTAGCTTAGAAAATTTATCTTTATTCTTTTATTCAATATAATTTTTCATAATAAGTATGTTTTAAAAATATAATTTGAATAACTTGTTTTTCAAAATTTGCTACAGAGATGAACACCAGGATTTCAAGGATGAAATGAAGAGATTGAGGGCTCTCAGAGGAAAGGTGAAGCCGAAGAAAGGAGAAGGAAAACGGGCGCAAAAGAAATTGAATTAAACAAACATTTTAATTTAAATAATGAAAAAATTATTTCGTATTCTTATGAAAATAAATTCTAAAATACTCGCTTTTTTTGAAATACGATTTGAAAAAATTAATAATTTAAATCTGATTTTTCATTTATACCTATTCAATTTTTTTCTAGTTTTGTACCTTTAATTTTCTCTTATAAACTTTCCGTATTGTCTCTTACCTATTTGACTCAAAACTAGAAAGTAGATTACAAAAACTATTGGAAATATCATTTAAAAACTTAAAGTTTAAGTCTTAAACTCACCGGACAATTTATCGAATTTCAGTACTTTTAATGATTTAAATCTTTATCTTTCAATATTTTCTTTTAATTTTCACTTTCAAATATAAACATAGTTTTTCCTTTCAGTGCTCTTTTTCTTTCCTTCTTGCATGACGTCCATTTATTTTAGTTCGAAACTCAATATTAAATCACAGAATAGTTCTATTCCTTCTGACTAAAATTGTAGTTTAATTTAAACATTGTAAACAAGGTTTTTTCTTGAAAACTTATAATTAAAATATCGGATAAAAACTAAAGCTAAAATATATTCAAATTAATTAATTCTGGAATAGGTGCAAACGTAATGGTTTATTTGATAAAAATTTGAAAAAATCTGTTATTTAATTAAAATATCTTTAAGATAAGCCTGACGAGAAGTATTGATAAAATAAAGAAATTAGAAAAAATGAGTAATAATTAAGACGACGTTTTGAAAATAAGGTTAAAAGCAAAAATTATCTCCAAAAAACCCATTAAAAACGATCACTACCAAATGCACAAACACAACAACTCCAAAGACGAAACAAAGGATTCAATGTCTAATTCGAGAAACAGAATGCAAAGAGTAAACAAGAATTATCGCTGTGCTTTCCACGAATGGTCAATCACTAGAAAGACTTCTGCCTAAAGCCCTGCGTTCATAAATCCAAAAGATCTTTTTAAACGAGCCTAGCTTATTGAAACAATTTCTACGTATGTAAAGATTTTCAAGAAATAATTCTACAAAAATATATATTTGCCATGGCTTTAATACATGGAATATTCGCCTGTTACAATACTCTTGCGTTACCCATATATGAGAATATTAAGTAAAGTAAAATGTTAACATAATCGGATATATGTATTGAAGCACACACACAGCACACAAAATGTGCGTGCACAAGAGAGTAGGATAAAAGGATGGGAGAGGAATGGAGTCTGCCATGTCAGCTGTTGGTTAAGCCCTCTTTAGTTATGATGATGCTATTGACTCTTCTATCTTTAATAAACATTTTTGTCTTTACAGTCGCTGATAACGGTTAGTTCAAAATTTATATTTTGAGAATTAATCTATTGATTTTGAAAACGTTATATTGATAAATTCTCTGCAACAATATACATTTATACTATTTTTATTATTATTATACTTTTCTAATAAAATGACTGGAAGTGGACTTCTTTTGTATGAGAATGCCACTTGCATTGTAGAAACGTACAAAAGAAATTTAACATATTTATATATAAATTTAACTTTTTTACATACAATGTATATAATAGACATTGTATGTTATTACTTGAATCTTTTAGCAAAAATTACAAGCCAATGAATCAATTTTTCTGGGATAAAATAGCTTATAAAAAATGTTTATAAGAATTATTTGCACGCCTGAACGATTCTGGCTTGGTTCGATGGCTGGAACTAGATTGAGTTGTTGAGGCTTGAAGGGATGCTCGCATAGCATATTTGATCGAGTGTGATCCGAGTCATTTGAAGTTTCCATAAATATTTATCGAAATAACTTCTTTTTTGTTTTTTTAATGAATTTTTAAGATTGCTAAAATATAACATGTTTTTTTTGGAATATTTTGATAAGTTTTCATTTAAGAACTAAAAGTCAGATTAAAATTAAGCCTTAAATGGTTAAGGTTTTCAGAATTGAGAGGAAAAAATAATTTATAAAAAAGGAATTTAATTTTTGTTTTATCTTAAATGTTGAAAAAGATAATAAAACTAAAATAAGAAGGAAAAAAACTTTTCACATTTTGGCAACAATTTATATACCAAGTTTTTTAAACGCATAAAATTTACAAACTTTGTTTTTAAATGCTTATCAAATTCTTGTTATTATTGAAGAATGAGGGAAAGAAAAAAATCTTAACTTGATTAAAGAGCACTTACATAGGGGCAGTCTTCATTGCGGTTCAAATATAAGGGTATATTAAGGCGATTACCCACTATATAATTCACGCAATGACAACTCAACTGATTAGTTGTGGTGTGTTGGAAAGGCTTTCTCCATAAACCTCTTCAGCAAGCGTTTCAGAGTGCCTGCGGCGGTGAACGTGATGTGAGGCCAGAAGTATTAATTAATTTATTAATCACCGCATGATGGAACGGCGTATCGTGCGATTGATACAAGTGTTGGTCTTACGCGTGAATTACGATTGTTAAAAAGTATGATCTTTTTACTTTGGCGTCTCTACATCATCTTTATTTTTCTTTATTGTCCCGTATCTGATGTGGCTTTTTTGTGCAGTAGCTTGGACGCTTTATGGGCCTATTTATGCAGAAGACTTCGTGTTTGTGCATAATTCGTTTAAATTTCGATCGTTTCTTAAAAGCTTTGATGCGATAAATGGAAATGAGAGATTTATTTTATAAAATTGGAAAAACAAAAATGGAAAATTAATGTAGGGGGTTTCTAAAGTTTTTTGTAGAGAAATCGTTTAATGAATTATGTCTGCCATTTCCAGCAATAAATATCCTCTTTCTAGTTAGCACATTTTTTACATTTTCTTCTTTAAGCATTGTAATGCAAATGACTTTTGGGCTTTGAGTTTATAGGTTGGCTCTCGAGAAACTTTCAAAGGAATTTCGATGTATTTCTCTCAATGCGTTTCACTCATAACCTCGTGAGTAGACTCATTGTTGTATTTTAAAGGTCAAAAAACGTAATTTATACATTTAGATTTTCCCTAAACGTCACTAAAGAATTTCGGTCTTCAGACGAATTGCTATTATGGAATAGTCTGAAAGAAATACAACTTGTATTACAAGTCTTTTGAAGAAAAAAGTATCGTTGTTTCATACATATCCGTATTTTGGACAGGCATTTTCAAAAGTTTTCTATCTTCATATCCGGAAATACGATATTAAAATAGAAAATAAATAAAGAAATAATTCAAAGAAGGAAATTGGAAAAAATATCGATTTTTTTTGAAATCATTAAAAAAGTGTATTAAATAAAAAGTAAAAAATAAAAATGTATGATGAAGATCCTATAAAAGTGACATGTATAATATTATTATATGTAAAAAAGGCTTTATTTAAAAAATTATTAAAAAAACTTTTTTTAAACGGATTCTTAGATTTAAAAGTTTAAATTAATTTTCCCTTCATTGTCAGCCTTTCAAAAGTTAATGAAAAACCATATTTGAGTAAAGAATATATACAATACAAATATTAAAATAAAAAAGTTAGGAAAATTGTAAGTTTTCAAAAATAGAATGTGAGCATGGGCGGTGTTCCTGGGGGGTCCTGGGGTTCGGACACCCCACTTTTTTAAATAACAACATTTAAAAACATTTGTTTTGATGCGAATATAATCGTCAAGCATGGGATAAAACAGAATTTTTACATACTTTTTATACATTGTGAATAAGTGTAGTTAAAATTATAGCTGTCTAAAACAAAACTATTCGTTGCATACTTAAATATTCGTATCAAAACAGAAGTTAAAAAATGTTTTTTAAGTGGGGGGAGGAGAGGTCCGGATCCCAAGACCCCCCCAGGATCGTCCGTTCTGGGTAGAACCCCCCCCCATCGCGCTTCTGGATGTGAGTAATATCAACATGTAAGAAAGGTAAAAGGCTAGCGAAGTTAAAAATGACTCGAATAAAATCAACAACAACACAAGCGCATTAAACCTGCATTGATGGAGCGTATGAAGGCAAATCATTGGAAAGGTAGGCAGTCCGGTACTTGTGCAGGTGTTGATAGTTTATCAGTTATAGTCTATAAACTTATAGATATATTTTTAGAGGAAAATTAAATTTTTCTATGAGTTTGAAATATGATTTAAAGGTTCCTTCAAGTTATCAAACCCATATGTATTTATAAATTTGTACAAATATTTGAAGTTATTTTATAATTTTTTAATTAAAACACGAAATCTTACTAAGATTTTTAAATGATCTAAGATTTATCAAAGAAAAATATATTTATATATTTAATTTTCAATACTTTTTCTCTAAATATTTACTTGCTTATAAACGTTTACCGATTCAAACATTTAATTTGAGATTTTAAAGTTAGAATCTTCGTTAAATACGGTGAATATCGTCTGCATGCCTGCGACTTGATAAAGAATTTAAACGATGTTCTCGAGTTTCTATCAATCACGATCCCTCTTGGTCGAAAAGTCTAAAAAACTAAATTTAAAAATGAAAATGAAAAAACACGTAAGAAATAGAAATATCGAAAAAGAACAAGTGGAAAGCATCGTGAGAAAACGATGGAATTGAATTATCTCGTGGATACTTTCTAGCGCCTTTGACCACCCAAGTCGTCTTAACGTGATTTTCTTGAATTTTACCGCCCACTCGTAAGGCCCTTCCATTTTGCTCTTCCTTTCCAATTTCTCAAATTCGAAAAGCATTTCGATCAATCACTCAAAACTTATATAGCGCCTTTTACGAAGCGAATAAAAGCGCTAATTTATCTTAAGTTTATAAATGTTTTTGCATATTGATGTAATGTTGACTTTTTGTTGCTTCCGTTAAACGTGAACTAGGCAATATAACGCGGGCTTTGGCGTATTAATGTCGAAACTTTAATTTGACGTGGCATCGACAGATTCTAAGTGTGGATCTCTTAGGATATGTTTTAAGACATTGTAAAACCCTAGCCATAGTAAACTGGTAGTAAACTTAAGATGCTATTTGAAAATATGCTTTCGTTTAATAGTCCAAAACTTTTATTTTATATTATATATTGTATATACTTTAAAATATAACTAGAACATCTACACTAACTCTACTGACCAATTCCACCACCATCAACACCATCCCACCACACGTACTACCATTAAAACTGATAATACACCTAATAAAACTATGACATTGATACAATGGAGTTTGTCTTAGCATCTTGAAAACTTTGTATTCTGATGAAAATGTGGATTGAATGGAGAGGTCATGATGAGGAATGAGCATAAAAAGGATTTATTGCACTGAACAGCTGTTTGAGAGTTGATGGGTTAGGTCTTGGGAATTTCGCTATTCCAGTTGTTGCGGCTCTTGTTGAAGTTGTTGTTGCTGGTTATATAAAGACGGTGTTTTGACTGGGAAGTAGCTTGTTAGTGAGAGTGTAAAATCTTTATTCATGACGTTTTTTGATGATGAGGCATTGATTTTTAAATTATTATTGTAATATGTGTGAGGGTTGTGAAGATGGCATTTATTAAAAATTATTTTTTACAAATATCTATGAAGTATAATTTTCAATTCATATAAAAAAAGATTTTTTAATATTGTGAAATAAAATAAATGGTCAGAAAACACTACCAAGCCCGGATATTAAAATTCAAATAAGTTAGCCGAGCTCGATATCTTTAATTAAAGAAAATTTAAAGTTTTATAAAATTAAAGCAAACAATAAATACTTTTTAAATAGGAAAAAAAATTAAAATTACAAAAACAAATATCCAGAGATTACCAGTAAATATGACTAATAATGGTGAATTTAAGTTTTTAAAAAATAAGGCTAAAAAATAGCGAAACCATTATGAAAATTTAGTTTAGAAATTCATAAATTGTTTTTAAAGACTCTGTTGATGAAAATTGAGTCTCGCTAATGAAACCTTTAAGATTAATACGCATCTTAAAAAAATGACTAAAATCACATTTAAAATCTTCGAGAGCCTTCACAATAATATTCGAAAAACCTGCTTCAAAAGAAAAATCTTTTCCTTTCCACTCGCTTTCTTCTTGATGGGGTAAGCACGTGATGCTGATGAGACCACCTGTTGAAGTCTTCTCCACGGGAAACGGGAATTAGCGCTCAGGATTTAATGGATAGACGAATGAGTGATTGAAAAATAGAAAAAAATGAACTAAAAAAAAGATTAGTGAATAAACGGGGAAAAAATAATGAATAAATGGAGAAAAATAATGAATAAAGGGGGGGGGGGAATGAATAAATAAGAAAAAAATTATTGAATAAATTTAAAAAAAGATTATTGAATAAATTGTAAAAAAGATTATTGAATAAATTTTAAAAAAGATTATTGAATGAATTTTAAAAAAGATTATTGAATAAATTTAAAAAAAGATTATTGAATAAATTTAAAAAAAGATTATTGAATAAATTTTAAAAAAGATTATTGAATAAATGAAAATAAAATAGATTATTGAATAAATGAAAATAAAATAGATTATTAAATAAATTTTAACAAATATATAAATAAAAACAAGAATGGATGAGTAAATGAGTTACCTCGTGAAGGGATGTTTGTGAAGCAATGACTAAACACCACCTCGTTAAGAAAGATAAATGATGAGATGATTTTCCTGAGTAACATTGCTATTTAAAACGATATTGATAACGACGATGTTGATGATAATGACAATGGAGCGAATATCCGCCGATGGGGAAAAGAATTTTGAAGGAAGAGATAGTGCCTGTATGAGGTTATCATGGAAGGTACTTGTTGTAATTGCTGTTCAACGTGTGTGAAAAAAACGGGGAAAACTGTGGGAAGAATTTTTTGGGTAAAACGATGGCATAACAAATGTGTTTTGGAAACTAAAAAAAATTAAAAACTTATTTTAGAGATTTATTTGCAATTTCAAGTTTGATTTATCCCGTTAATGAATAATTTAAAGTTTGAAATTAATTTTTGTAGCCTTTAATCTAGTTTATAAGTTATAATCTTAACACACAGAAATCTCTCAGGAAAGTGTCTTTAGATATACCAACTCTTACTCAAGTGAGTTCAAGAAGGAACTAAAGTTACTCTTTTCCAGTTTCTTAACCGACTCAGCATATGTCTTACTACACTTTATTTTTAATCTATCCAAGAAAACTCTGACAGTTATTGATATTAACTTTTTCATGTACCCACTTGCCCAACTCCCCCATTCAGGCATTTCTCAGTTCTCGATCACACCAGCGAACCAGTCATTTCTCTACGACAGCAACGCCACATTCAACTGTCGCTGCATCGAAAACGCACATTTCAGTTGGCGCAAAGATGGGCAAACACTCTGGTCAGGTCAGGACGGGGTGGAAATAAGACAAGATGGCTGCGTGTCCTGCCTACACCTCACAGGCCTCCGACAGTCCTTCATGCTTGAGTGCTTCTCATCCACGCATTCTGACCTGCTCACGGCCAGAAGTTCCGTTACTGTCTTGCCAACGTACTCAGGTAACGTGGTTCGATGGAAAGGTGCTTTGAAGGCTTTAAAAGTTGATTTGATCATTTTATTTTTGAGAAAACTTTAAAGTTTAATGTTCGAATGGACTTTAACAATAACTATAAACAAGATAATGCTATATTAATTGCACAAATTGAAATTTCTATTTAAAATAGCTTTATCTGAGTCTTCAAGCAATAAAAAAGCGCTTAGGGAAGCATCGAAGAGAAAAAGTTTATATCGTTTTTCTCATTCTTCTCCATTCGATTCCTAAAACTTCTGTCTGATTAAACTTTCCTATTAAGCACTTTGATGCTTTATTTGTACTTTACATTTCCTATTCTTTTTGTAATAAGTTTTTATTCATTTTAATATTTGTAAAACAAATTTAGCTAGGCTCATATGAAATTTTGCTGTTCAACTTTCGAGTAAAAAAAGTTTTAAAAAAAGTAAGAGTAAAAATTTTAAAAAGAAATATATTAAATTGTGGCAATTAAAAAGCAATAACGATGGGGTTATAGTTTTCGACATTATTATTATTATAATTTTTCTATTTATTAATAGTAATAGTTTTTATTTTCTCAATTGATTTTCGTTATTGCTACTTTATATAAACAAAAAAATTGAAAAAATAATTTAAAACAAATAATTTAGTAATGAAACCCTTGAAAAATGAGAGCGTGGTATAAACGCATTAAGGTTAAGTCAGCCATAAAGTGAAAATTTAAATAAATTAATAAAACAAATAATAAAAATATTTCGAAAATTCTCCATTTTAATATATTTCAATTCGAAAAACTTCTTCTGAAACAAAAAACAAAAATCTTCTTCTGGAATAAAGATTGTTATTTCAAGAGGGTCCTCAGCCGAAGTTACAGCGTGTTTACATTCTAAATCTTCGGGATTGCAGATTAAATGCTTTAGCGGAGCATTTGAGGCCTGCCTTAATGTATACACTCTTGCATCTACCACCTCCTCCCTCATTTTCCTTCTCACCGTGCTTGTATGTTTATTTATGTCTGTATGTATGTCTATGTATTTGTCCCAATGTATCTGTGCATATGTATTTTTACCTATTTATGTATTAGTGTTAAGAAGATGGAGTAGATGGTAGTGGGGTTGTGGATGGTGATGCTGAAGTGGGTGGTGGACACGCTGGTAATGGATGTGAGAAAAGTGATGGCGGTGTGATTAGAGGGATGAGATGACAGTATGCGATGATGATCGTGGTACTTATGCTGTGAGAGTCAATGGTTCTTTAAACCATACAGATAATGTTGAACCTAGGATATCTAGAATTAACCAGCTAAATCTAAAATTCCATGGCTGAACGCACTCAATTTTATTCGAAAAGGGGCTTTATAATCGTTTTAATTATCTCGTATAAGTTAATTATGCTTTCCACGAAGTTGGAAGCTATTAATTAAACTAATTGGTGCTAAATTGATGAACTAACTCCGAGGCTTTCGTGATACAACTTGAGATCATTTTCACATAATACGTATTAATACTTTTCATCATCATCATCATCATCATCACCATCATCATCATCAACCATTGGCTTGTCATCTGCCCTACCACCTGGGTCTAATCAAATCCCATTGAAACTACTTCAAAAACACCAAACACACTTTTTTAATATCCATTAACATCCTCGTTATCATCTTCCTCATCATCATCACCACCGTAATCATCATCATCATCATTGTCATGATCATCTTTTTCCATCATCTTCTTCACCATCATGAACAACTTCTTCACCACCGTCATAATCATCGTCATTTTCATCGCCATCTTTTCCCACCTTCTTTTTCTTCATCAACAACTTCTCCATCACCACCATGGCCACCATCATGGTCGCCACCATGGTCGCCACCATGGTCGCCACCATGGTCGCCACCATGGTCACCATCATGGTCACCACCATGGTCGCCACCATGGTCACCATCATGGTCACCACCATGGTCGCCACCATGGTCACCATCATGGTCACCACCATGGTCACCACCATGGTCGCCATCATGGTCGCCACCATGGTCGCCACCATGGTCACCATCATGGTCGCCATCTTCATTTCGACATTGAGCCGCCTTAATGAACCGCAATGAAGGAGAGATTAAATAAGGCAGAAGTGATGGCAATATTTATGAGTTTGATGATGGGCTAGAGATGATGATGCTAAGTATATTGACGACGACGACGATGATGATGATGATGAAGGACGAGGAAGAAGAGAAGGAGGAGGAGGAGGAGGAGGAGGATGAAAAGGATGATGGTGATGATGATGGATTAAATGAAGATGGGCACAATGAAGGCGAGGATGACGTAATTTCTCTGATGATGATGATGATGATTGTTTGTAGGAAACAGAAGCGGAAGTAAGTTAAGGGCGATGCATTAGAGCGGCCTGCAATTATTACTCAATTAGTTTTGAAACTTTAAACTCTAAAGTCCAAAATTAACGATTGAAAATGGCTGGAGTGCGGATTATTTTGTACTTGAACAAATGCCCGCTACAAATGTTGTTGATGTTGAGTTGATTGTTGGAGTGAAAGTGTGCTTGAGTGGTGAATAGGCTGTTATAGATGCTTGTGTTTGGCGTTGATTTTAAAGTTTAGTGTTAAGAGCTAGCGATTCATCATCGAAGGCTTTTTTGTTTCTAATGCAGCTGCCACATTATCAATTCATCCATTCATTCATACAACTATTCATAAATACATTCATATAACTATTCAGGAAGCCTCCTTCACTCATTCATCATCCCTTCAACAGTTCCTCCAGGCTTCCCATCCATCAGTCCTCCTTCCACAAACATGCTGTCGCTCTACCAAGGACAGCCTAGCAACCTATCCTGTCTCGCTACCGGAAACACACCTCTTCAGTATTTTTGGCTCAAAGATCATAAATATATTGATACGAATGATTCTCGAATATCCATCTCTTATTCTGGTTAGTGATTCTTCGGATAAAATTTTTAATTTTTTCAATTCAAAAGATACAATTATAATTTTTTAAAGATTTATGTTATTAGAATATATTTATAAAAATTGTAGAAAACAAAATTTTGAATCTATTTTTTGAATTTTTATGCTAGAAACTTTTCGACTCAAGAGATAATACTTGTGCTCAACAAAGTATAAATAAATCAAAGGTTTTTCAATCAGAAAATATACGTTTAATAAATAAAACACAATAAAACTTTATAAAATAATTTAAATGATAAAATATTATTTTGTTTTTTTGGCACAAAATCTGTTGTATAGAAGGAGTGCTTTAAATGAAGAAGAATAAACTTTTATTTAATATAAAAAGGTCAATTCAAAAGCACTAAATTACCTATTCTACACGTCCAATTTTTTTAATACGTCTTTTTATTGCCAGAGTTCTTGTGAAATCATAGTACGACAATGATTTATACACACATAACATCTAATTCCTACGTGTTTGCTTTTAATAAAGTTTAATTCTTCTTTTTATTCATTTAAGAATTTGTTGTATTTAAATAGAAAAATCCATGTAATCTATGTTTTTTCTACTTTAAATCCCAATTTTAATTTTTTAAAGCATTTTAGAGATCCATTTATAAATATTATATATTTAAAATATTTTTATTTAAGCTTTAGCGAATAACACTTACCCACGCAAGGATCTCTGTTGATCAGCTCAACACAGAAGCAGGACGCTGGCACGTACCAGTGCAGCGTTACTAACGGTTTAGGCACTGCCCTCAGCCATCCCCACACGTTACTTGTCAAGGGTGAGTCATGCTTGCCAACGAGGAAACTTCATGGTGAATTAAATAGTAAACTACATAGGCGTAAAAAGGAACAAAAAAATAAACACACTCACACACAAAAACACACACACGCACACACACACACACACACACACACACACACACACGCACATCCTTGGAAACGCATGCTTCTCTCAAGAGACGTTTAACTACCAATTGCAAATCTGGTCTTACAAAAAAGGCTAAATTACCTCTGCTGCTTGATGAATGAGTATATATATTTTTCTTTTTCAAAGCTTCATTTTGTATAACTTTTCCCTACAACTTCATTTTCTTTGCACAAACTTCCCCTCAACATACGCATACTTTTTTTATATCTTCTAAATGACATTTCCATTATTTCCATCCATCTATTTTTATTATTCCCCATTATTTCTTGGCTTCTTTATTGTTTGTATTACACTTCTAAATAAACAAAACGTGCTGGCGACATGCAATTGAATTAAGAAACTGCCTAATTTATTGTCCCTTTGATCAGCCGGACGCAACGCTTTAGCCCGCCTTAGACACTACTACCATGGTTATTATGCAGAAATCTCAGATCATTTTGATATTTTAATTTTAAAATAATATTTATTATTATTTATATATATCTGAAATAAATTATTTAGGTTTTTTCTTATCAAATTGTAAGTTATATTGTATTCAAACTTTGAAACTAAAATACGTCTTTTAAAAAAAGTTGAGTTTGAGGTTAAAAAAGATAAATCATCTACTTTCATTCAGCTGTATTAAATCTGCATATCAATGCTCAGCGCGGTTGTTGAACGAGAAGAAGAGTCAAAAAGTTTAGGAGTGACCGTAATGCAAGAAATATCATCCCTTTGTTTTCCATTAAATTTTCAAAGAGGACTCCTTTATACATGTATCCCGCGCAGTCACATCTGCATTCACTTGAATTGAGAACACGCATTGACGCATAAACTTATACATAGGCACAATTCTCAATAGGAATTTGTTGGCGTTGTTATTGTTGCATTGTTATCGTTGCCGATGTAATCGACCGCAAGACAATCATAATTGCTTAGAATCTAAACAGAGTCGCCCATTTATCATGCTTCTGACGTCGCTTTTATGAATGGATGGGTGGACGAATAAGTAGATGGATGCTGGGTGACTGGTGAATTAATTAATGAGTTTAAAAATGAATAAGGTTTTTTTAAATAAAAATAACTTAGAATAATAATATGTTTCAAATGACTTATTCGTTATTAAATTAAAATAACTAGAAGTTTCGTAATAGTAGTTAATAAGTTGATCGATGGTTGACTAGAAAAGGACGTAATGGACGAACAAGCGTTTTGGGACGTAGTTTGATGATAAATGGATGACGTGTTGAGATAGGAGTGATAGATGTTGCTTTGTAACAAGGTTGATGAAAACGAGAAATGAATTAGTGATTGAATAGACTAGGTATTTGGCTTGAGAGACAAATTATGTAAAATTGAAATTGGCATTCAACATTTATATGAATTATATATAAAATTTAAAAAATTTCAAAGTTCATCAGTATTTTTGAAAAAGTGAAAACATAAACACAAATTTATTTCGCTTCATATGCATAGAATAGCTTGAAATTATGTTAAATAAAAGTTAGCATATCTGAGTTTGATAGAACTTTATTTATTAATGAAAGCAAAGCAAAAATTTATCTGTATTGTTAAAAAGTTTACTTTTTTAGTTAGCATAATACATCTACAAGTGTAATACATCTACAAGCATAAAAATGTTGCTGAACCTCTTTCTAAAAATAATAAATATAGCAAAGATCTATCAATATTGTAAAAAAAGTTCACCCAAAAATTAATTTTTAGTTTCCATTATATACATAATGGAAACTAAAGTTGTAGACGCTAAGTAGATGAGTAAAGTTAAAATTAGACTTTTAAAAGAGTGGTGGGATGTGGAAAGGAAATTAGAGAAATGAATAGGAATATTAATCAAAAGAGAATGAAGATTTATTAAGAAGGAATTAGTTCGTACGTTATAATCGATTGTAATGTAAGTTTGAAAGGATTAAGTTTTCCTATAAAAAATTAAATTAATGTACAAAAAAAAATAGTTGATTTGCTGACTGGTTGAAAAATAAATAAAGAGATTCATTGAAAATAGGATTAAAAACATAGGTAAAAGATAGGCATTAAGAAGTAACTTGAAACTCATTTTTGCATTAAAACATATAAGTTCCTTCGAAAGATGACTAATACTGAAAAATTCTAATAATAATGACATAAAGAAAGAAGCTTTTTGATGAATGATTTAGTGCATGTGGGAAAATGTTATGAACGTTTAACTTGTTAAAATTATTTTGGATCTCTTCTATCTCGTCTCACCAAACAACTCTTTTCTCGATTTCTCTTTCACAATTCAACAATTTAATTTTACCTAAAAATGAAAATTTCTTTATTTTTTTAAATAAATAATTTTACTTTTTTATATTATGGTTAGGCCTAACGTTTAGTTTTAGTTAGAAACCGACAAAAACTTGGCTTCAGTTTTAGTTTTGACGCCGAAACTTTTCTGTATTGTTTCCTCATAGAACAAATCCATTTTTCTATTCCACACCTATTTCACATACAATTACAAAAACTTTGATTTTTAAAGTTTATCTATTTTTAATCAACGCTTTTTAGGAAAGCTCATAATTTTATTTTTTTTATTAAAGGCTTTCAAAGCAAGCATTCATAATCAGAACTGCCTCAAACCGCCAAAGTTTGATATGTTTAAAAAAACAACTCGAAGAATTATCCATATAAACGGATTTAAATAATTTTCGATTGATAGTTGAAAGAGTATTATGACGTTTATTTAATAAATATTGGCTTTTAAGCTTTTACTTTATATTAATATTAAAAAATAAAAGTTTTTGCAGATATCTTCTAAATTCAACCTTGTAAATGACAGCTATACACGAACAAAAAATTTTTTTTAGGAAAAAAGCAGATTATAAAATCGAAATGTGTTTTTATTTTTATTGTATTTATTCTTCCATTCCTTACAACCTTTTGTCATTCACAACTACACGCACGCTTCCACAATCTGAATAAATCACTCCAAGAAACACACAATAGAAGACAAAAACAAATGAAAATACATTTACATACATACACATGATTAAAATCTATAAAAATACGTTTCCAAAAATTGGGATAATTGAACAATAAAAATCGTATGCAAGTATACTATACTTAGTATAGGAAACAACTAAAAAACAAATTTTCCACAAATACACTCAAACAAACACTCGCACGCACACATACTCACAAAGACTAAACTAACACGGACAAGCAGACGCATAAATGAACACTAAGGCACATACAAACAAATCACCCGGCAATGTAAACACCGGCCAAGCGCCTCTGGTAGTCTCGCGTCACTGTGATAACTTGTGTGTGCGTGATAGCCTTACACGTGCAGTAGTCGTAAAATGCATACTTTTACATATTAAATTTCTTTTATGAATAGTTAGCACGTAATGGTGTTGATAGAATTTTTAGAACTTAAACATATTTTATTCTTTTTTTAATGTTTTGAGAATATTTTTCAATTACAAATTAAATGTTTAAAATTAAATTAAATTATGATTTTAAATTTACTCTAAATGATTAAATATAAAAACGACCGATATTAATATTTTTATTCTTTCCAGTCTTACACCTACTCTTTTTTTTCAATTCAAAATTTTATACTTTTTGTATAAACCTTTTGTTTTAGATTTTTATAATTGTGAAAAAGTTAGAAAAAAAAACATTTAAATTTGTCATTTAAAAATATATTTAAAATTAGAAATACTATGTTTGAAGCATTTTTTAAAAATGTTTGTGCTAGAAATGAAAATACTTTTAGAATTTTCCTACCCTCCAGCTTTTCGGCGTTAATTATTTTTTGATTATGATTTTGCATCTTTTTTATCAACACAGTTATCCTCTGGGCTAGTAATTAATTTAAGATATACTGTTTTTGTGTCACTTTTTGTTTTTATACTTTATATACAGAAGAAAATTTAAATTTGAATTAAAAATTCTATTTGAAAAAATGCAATTCTTTGAGAAAAAAAGCTGAACGTTTATTTTTTCAACAAAGTAAAATAGATAAATGTTTTTAAAGATTCTCGTAACTTTTGAAAAAAATATAGTAAAAGTTTTGTCGTAAAGACTTTTATAGTCGAACACATAATGGTGGTAAACTATCGAAATGTCTTAATGAAAAATTTCAATTTTATCATTTTGAGTTCCTGAACTTTTCAACTTTAAAGAAAATAAAATAAATTATGTTTAAACTATGCAATAGATTTTTCAATTATAATTATTTACCTGAATTTGTATTTAAAAATTAAAAAATTAAAATATAAGAAAATCTAAACACTCTTTCTTTATAATGTATGATATTCATACATAAGAGTTTTCAACACAGTTTTGAATAAATGATCTTTTTTCCATGCAAAACAAGAGCTTATTGCCTGATTGAGTTGGCTAGATGCAAGTAGACAAGGCAAGTTGAGTGAAATATGGAAAGTGGCCCTTGGTTAATCGTCTCATTTTTAAACATTAAAACATTTATTTTTTTTATAAATTCAAAATTAAATAAAAGTTTTAATAACATATTTTTAACCTTTATATTTAAATTAATTTATTATAATTATTTAAAATAGACAATATATAATTCAATGAAAAAAATTGAAATCTGTCATTATTAAAACTGAAAAAACTCTTCATTTCAACCTTCTTTATCTTAGGCTTTGATATGGAGTAGAATCATTTCCTCTCATCGTTCATTCCATCCGATATTGCACTTAACATCCCACGAATCTCACATCAAAAGAATTCTGTAAATAATTTCTTAAATATCAAACTTGTATTTCTATTTCAATAATAATAAAAAAATTTAAACTCATAAAAATATGGATTTTAAAAAACATAAAGAAAAAAAAGAAAAGAAGAACGCCAGTGATCTTTAATCCGCCGACGATCCCAATCACTTTTAAGATAATTAGCAGAATTGAAAATGGACCTTGAAGGCTGTCTTGATGAATTAGGAGATCTTATCCATATTCATACTGATTTTAAATAGGGGTCTCGTGTAGAGTCCCTCTAAGGCATTTTAAAATCTTTATTCAAAATGAGGCTAAAGATCTCTTTTTGAAAAATATTCATTGTGTTTTTTGTTTAGGTTTTTTATGGATAAAAACTTTGATAACCAATGTGTCTATCTTGTTGTGCATCGGTGCACAAATGTATTTGCATCATTTCCAGTTTGAACTCTGGCACCACATTCAAAAAGAAAAGTAAAAACAAAAGCTTTGGGCATGTGAGCATAAAGTATAAATATTGAATTCTCTTGGTCTTGAATGAGAGTTATCAATAAATATACCAACAATTTGAATCGTAAACGGTAGTTTTTTAAAATGTAATTGCGTTTGTACGTATATTTTGTTTCCTATTTTTCCTAACCGTATTATATTGTTTCTAAACTTTTCTACAATTTTTTATCAAAAAATGTTTTTATTATAAAAATTATTTATAAATTAAAAGAAATAATAATTTCTAATGGATTGAATGTAAAATAGGATAAAATAAAAAAGTATAAAACATGTTTAAGCATAAGCCTGTCACGTTTCAGAGAAAAGAAAGGATTTATGAAAAAAACCTTGTTGAAGTGAAAGTAAACCGAGCGCAATAAAAACTAAACATGACTTTAAAAGTTTTAATTGATTGCATCAAAAATATCTGAAAAAATTAAATAAAAACTATAAATAAAATTCATATGAAGCACATCTAAATAATAAAACAGAATTGGGAATTGGAACCCATGATTGAAAAAAAACTATTGAAGTTTACATTCTCACACCTACTTGCTTACAATAAACACAAATAGGACATAGAGATTTTCATAAAAACGCACATACAGAATTAGTAAAGAACAAGCATACAGTAAAACATAAAAAGCAACAACAAAAAATGCCAGAGATAGGAACGGTGTTCAACAGCGTGCAACGTCATTAGCTTGTCAAGCCTCGCCGACATGATCTCGCTATAAAACTCTCCTAATGCGCTATCTCTTATTCATGCTTATCAAATCACCTTTTTACGCTTATAAGATCATCTTTTCATGCATCATATTTCTAACAAGTACCAGTCACTATGATACAAATCGCGCCATTGCCAGTATTTCATTCCTGATACCTGCTTTTAATGCACACTTACCAAGCCATTTGAATATACATGCGCCTGAAAGACCAACGAGGCGTGAGGTGCTTGTCACTTGCCCATAATAGAAGGAACGAGGCATGAGAGACATTTAGAAAGGCTTATTCTCTTGTAAAGGACGTCTTCACTTACGCATTCGATCAGCCTGTATGCTTCCCTGTGGCCTAGTGAGGCAATAGTCGCCTGATGTATACAATCTACGCAGCTCTTTCAAGAGATTGGTCCGGCAGGGGCTTTATAGGATGATTATAATTTAATTTTATAATGACAAATTTAAATTTCCTTAATATAAAACTAAATGACATAAATCTTTCAAAAAACTAGAAGAAAATAAAGTAAAATAAACACTTTTAGATTTTAAAAATCTAAAAAAACACATATTAACAACTGGGCATATCACTTGCAGAACGCAAGGCGTCTCCGAACGTGATGATCAACCACTACGAAGCTGAAGTGCTTCCAGGCGACGACTTCAACTTCACATGTGAAGGAGTGGGTCACCCATTACCCACTCTGAAGTGGACTAAAGTCAGTGATAACGACGTGGTAGGAAGACTGGTGCTAGAAGATGGAAGACTGCACCTCTTGCTTAGCAACTTGAAGGAGGATGTTGTATTCAAATGTAGCGGAGATTCGATTCTAGGAAGTGTTGAGCGAGAAGCAAAAGTGCACGTTAAACGTAAGTTGGAGTCTTGATGCTATTTATTGGAACTATTCGGAGTATTTTTTCACAATTATTAATATCTGTTCGTTAACATTAGAGAATCCTTATAATTTATTATTTAAAATACTATTCCAATACTTATAAGTTATACCAAATACCAACCTATCTTCTTCAGCTCCACCAGCGCCTCCCGTCAACGTAGAGGTGACAGACGTGACAGCGTCATCGGTGTCTCTGTCCTGGACACCCAGCAAGTCGCAAGACCAAGGAGAGCACTATAAAGTCCGCTACAGACCTCGCTATGAAGAAAAAGAACACTACGAAGAGATCGACAAGATCCGGGGAAACAATCTGTCAATTCATAACCTCAAGTCCTACACACAGTATGAGTTTTGTGTGAGGGTCATCAATCAAGTGGGTGCTGGAGATTGTAGCAAGTCTGTTTTCACCACCACCGGAGACCTCGGTATGCATGCATGGAGCACATGTAGTTTGGTTCTTATTTTTTCTAGTGGTAGTTTTTGTTCAAATATCTAAAACTATAACTCAGTGGAAAAAGTAATATAATTTATTTTTATTAAAAACAAATTAATAAATTAAATCATACATTCACGCGTTTTATAGAAGATCTTTTTAAAACGATACTCCTAAAAATCCTTTAAACGAACAGCACCCACCTCTGCACCCGAGGACGTGGGTGCCAAATGCATTGGGCCTGACAAGATAGCTGTGGAGTGGAAACCCCCCCTGTATCCTAACGGGAAAATAGAGGTTACAGATGATGTTTTCGTTTTTTTGTAATTTGTTTAAAATAGTACGTCTCGGAAGATTATTATTTTGTTTCTTATTGAACTTTTGTTGTTTAATTTTTATAATTATAAAAATGTTAATAATTTAAAAAGCTATGTTGTTTTTCAGGGATACAAAATCTTCTATACATTGTCAAAAAACCCGGTGTTGCCGAGACATTTGTGGACCGTGCAACGAGTTAACAAGGTACATGTTTTACTCTTCACCTAGCTCCAATAGGAATTTAAGTTGCTGAATATATATTTGTTAAATATTTTTTTCGACAAAATAAATTTTGTTTTGCAATTATAGCAATGGGTTTTTAGACAGTATTAGATGACGACATTGATTAATCGTGTTAAACTCATGTTCACTTTAAGCTTTCAACACTAGCCATAATTCATTTTATTCTCATCGTAAAAATTAGGGAAGTTCTCAATAAATCAGATCGTTTTAACACATTTTTTGACACATTTCTTTAAATGTCATCATTTTTATAAATTCGAACTTTTCTAGGTTTCAATGGCAACTATTAATAATCTGATGGAGAACCAAGAGTATTTGGTAGGAGTGGTGGCTTATACAAGAATAGGCGATGGTCCCATGTCAGAGCCTGTATTTGTGGTCACAAAGCCTGGAGGTAAGTGTGATTTTTTATTCGATTTTACAGACTTTTCAAGTTTTTAGGTGATAGAATTCTTTCGAAAGGTAGATAGATTGTGAAAGAAAGGGTAAGACAATTTTTTCTTGAAATAAATAAATATGGCGTAAATAGTGGGAAATACTTTTTGGAAGAATTTCATGTGAGTTATAAATATTTTATTAAATTTTTGTTTAAATATTGAGGGGAAAATTTTTAAAAAGTCAAAATGTTTATAACTTTTTTTATTTAAGAAATAAAGAAAAATATTTTTTTTCAAGAGCCATGACAAAAATATTTATAACATTTAATTTACGCATACTTTTAAGTTTATTATTTTTTATCGATGGTTTTAACAATTAAATAAACTTTAAAATCTTTGATGTAATAATAATCTGATTTTAACGAATGTGAATACGCGTTCGATTCTACACCAAGTATTCAGCTAGATTCCGAATAGTTTTTCAGTATCAAATCTAATTCGACTCTTATATTCGATACAGCTATAAGAAATTAAATTATGTAGAATTAAGAAAATATTTTAGTTGCTTAAAAAATACATAAAACAGTAATTTTTTTAGAAGAAAAAATAAATTCCTAATATTAAAAAAAAGTATGCTTTATTAAATCTAGTTTAATAATCTAATTTTTATTTATTTTATAATTATTAATATAAATAGTATTAATGGTCACACTTTTTAAATAATTACATACTTTTTTAGTTCTTCCAACAGAAGGGATCTTTGATAGTAAGTTTGTTTTTTAATAAAACTTCTTTAGTTTTTATTTAAAAGTTTATCAATTGTTTAATATAAATGTCAATTTATAACTTTTGCAAAATTTTTCAAACTCGTTTAGAAAGAGTTTACGGTGAGTTATTGGTCAATAATATTTCTCATAAAATAATTTTTTTCAACCTATAGCTTCATTATTAGAACAATATTACGACCTACTGGTTGTGGCATTGTTTGTTCGTTGAGCTTGGAGATTGATCTTCAAGCACCAACTCAAAGTGCAAATAAAATGATTGAAATCATCTTTATTCTGCACTCACGCTTCCTATTTAATCATTTGTGAATCCTTCTACATGTGTAAACTTCAAATTAGTTTGAACGGCACACTTAAAAAACGAATGTATTTGAAAAATAATAATTTTTTTGACTTATTGAAGGCATTCACATGATGTATGAGCTTTTCTTAGCCATATCTTATTACACTCTCTAAGTTGAATCGTCTCGCATTACACCATTTACCAACGCTTACCATTCTGTTTCTCACTTATTTGCTATAATCTAATCACCGCAGCTTTATCTTTAGAAATCAAGTCATTTTTATTTACCAATTTTTTTATTTTGTTTACTAGCAGACCATCCTCTAGCATTTCATGAAACTTTAATAATTTTTACGCACACCTACGCACACACACACACACACACATACACCCACACACACACACACACACACACACACACACACACACACACACACACACACACACACACACACACACACACACACACACACACACACACACACACACACACACACACACACACACACACACACACACACACACACACACACACACACACACACACACACACACACACACACACACACACACACACACACACACACACACACACACACACACAAACACACACACACACACACACACACACACACACACACACACACACACACACACACACACACACACACACACACACACACACACACACATACACACACACAAACAAACACACATACACACACACACACAAAAGCGCCTGAACTTCCAAAGAATTTTCAAGGAGAAGCCAGCAGTCCGAACACGATCCAACTGAAATGGGACCCCCCTCCGAACATAAGTGGTCGTAACTACTCTTTTCTCCGACACGTGCCCGATTCTAATTATTAAAAAGCTATTTAAAAGTACATATGTTTCTTCCCATTGTAGAATGTCTCCCGTTTTAGGATGAGACTGCGCAATATGAACTTTATAATCAAATATTACTTTTTAAGGGAATCAACCCTAACCCAGAATCTATACTAGAATATAGCGCGCAATTTTATGATGAAAAGATTAAGTAATCATTCTAAACGGGATGACTTTACAATGGAACGGAAAATATATTCTTCTGTTTATTATTTTGCCAATATTCTTAACGAATTATTTTGTCTGATAGCTTATTACATTTATAAAGCAACAGATTAATGACTTTTTGTATAAAACAAAGAAAATCACGATAAATAAACATTATAACACTTATTTTCTGTGAGATTAGTTCAAAAATGTTTTCAAAAATTTTGAAGATAAGATGTTTAATAAATATATAAATAATGTGAGAAATCACCATACACTTATAAAGTAATTTTTCAACCAAAATTATACTCTTTCAACTGAATTTTTTTTAAACAAACACAATCAAAAATCAAGAAAGTGATCTTGACCTCCAGGTTACGAGTTGTTCATGATAGACTCTCGCCAACGTCGTGACTCGAAACTGATCATCGAGGGCAGCAAGAGGAGTCTCCTGCTTAAAGATCTCACGCCCAACACCACCTACAACCTCCGACTGGTGTCCTACAACAATAAGAAAGAAAACGCCAGCACCCCGACCATCCAAGTAAACACTCTTGAGTTTGGTGAGTCGTTTTAAAAGACTAAAAATTTATTTTGTATTGCTAAATGTTTTTTTAAAAAGTATCAATTTTTTAAATTATTATTTACAATTAAAAATTCTCTTCTGAAGCAGGTTACTTTATAAATAATAAAATCTTTTATCTAAATTTTTTCATTTTTTCCAAATAGTACCATCAGATCCTCGCAAGTTGAATGTCGAAGTCTTGAACAGTTCTTCAGTGAAGATTTCTTGGAAACCGCCAAAAAACCACAACCATGGAAGCATCACTGACTACAAGGTAGGTGTTCTTTCGCTTATATAATTTGTTGATGTTGATCTTTGAGCGTTGATTAAACTTGAAGTAGATTCAAAACAATTCATTGTAGAATAATATGAAGTTTAAGAAAAAGCCAGAGTCCATGGGCTATTCAAAAAATCATTTTGAAGCAAAAATTATTTGGATTTTGTGAACTGATAGGCTTGAAATCTTTTTAAATAAATTTTGTGGAAACTTTAAACAGATAATTGGAAAAAACTACTCGTACGTTTTAGTCTTCATTTAAGCTATGTAAAATATATACAGTGTTTATTTAGCATAGCTTATGCTTTAAAAAAATACATGTGGAGTGTTCCAATTGAACAGTTCTAATGATGATACATCACTTCGTTAATCTGCTCCGTGCCACAGTACGATTACTTAGAGTTTGTTTACCTCATGGTAAACTCTTATTTCCTTAAAAGCTATAATTCGAGAGCACCGAGACATTGCCCAAAGATTTGCAATAAGTTACCTTCAAGTGTGTATTTACTTAAAAGAACTTCACCTTTATTGCATAAAAACTTATAAATCCCAGTACTTTAAAAAAATAACTATTCCCATGCTCTCAAAAGTACAAAAACTACATTAGGAAATTACAACTTCAAGGTGGTGTACAGTGAAATAGACAACAACGATGTGACCATTAATGGACCTCTCTCAGTATTGACGCAAGGAGCCACATCCACAACACTGACAGGCCTCAAGGCTGACACCATTTACCAGTTCTTCATCGTGCCTATCACAGGAGTTCTCGAAGGAACTCGTAGTAAGACCAAGAATGTTCGTACCAGAGGAGTGGGTGAGTAAGTGTTTGTCGTGCTTTTACCTAAATAATAGTAGTGGCTAAATAAAGATGTTTTTCCATGTTTGGGAAATTTAATTTGAAATAATAAATTAATCCGATTTTATATAATTTAATTTTGTGTAGTATAATATCAAATAATTGATATTATGTTTTTATTTTGTGTTCCATAATAAAATAGAAAAAAATAATACAAAAAATAAAAATAATATAATATATACATAAGAATAATTTTTACAGTTCCAACAGCGCCTAGAAACCTGCAAGTGAGGATGATGAAAGACCACACGGCACTGCTTACTTGGCAAGCACCACGCAGTAACCAGATGGTGGTGCTGGGTTACAAAATCACCTATTCAGTGATGGGAGATAGTTTTGTCGAAGAAAGAAGAATGGAGAGCGATAAACTAGAGTTTCGCACCGGAACTCTACGTAATTTAGTTACTCACGATGTTTTTGTTGAAATAGTTTTTATAGTTTTTGATAAAAAAATAGTTTATTTTACCCTTTTTGAAAATCAACTTTAATATTTTAGAAAATATATAATTTCTATTATAAGTATTTTTATATCATTGATATATAATACTATGTCAAAAACATCTGTCTTAATAAGGGTTACAATAAAATGCCACTTGACAGAACATGGTGTAGAATATGAGTTCAGGGTGTTTGCCACGAATAAGGTCGACTATGGCGAAGCTGCCGTTTCTTACATGACCACTCCTGACGCTAGTTCGGATTTTAACACATTGGAAAAATATATTATAAAATTTAGTTGAGTAGATTTTAAAGATACTTTCAATAACAAAGTTTTATAACTTTATAATACAAGATTTTACTATGATAAAAAATATTTTATAAAAACCTTGCACACTATTCAGCAAAGCATAAGCAACGCAAAGTTATAAACAATTTCACACTAACTAGATTCTCCGTTCACAACCCCCCCAGAACCTCTGGGCTCACCTTTGAACCTCACGGCAATGAGTGTTGATGGCAACAACGTAAGGCTCTTATGGCAACCGCCTCACAAAACTGAGCGTAATGGAAGAATAGTGACGTATGAAGTGCAATACCAGAAGAAAGAAGCCGTTGAAAGAGTTCGATTTGTTAATGTTTCAGCTACTTCTATTCTTATAGGTACCAAGTGATATATGGTTTTTAAAATAAATTTTAACATTTTAAAACATTTAAAATATGAGCTTTAAAGAATAAATATCTTATAAAATAAATATACTCAACTATACTTTTAATTGCCAGAAAATCTTGAAGTTTACACCGACTACCAATTCCAAACAAGAGCGTATACATCAGTCGGAGCTGGTCCCTGGACCACTAAAGTACCCTTCAGAACTAACGGACTTGGTATAACTTTGAATTTTTAGAAAAATTGCAAAACAAACGTTAGATAGAAAACATTTGGTTGTATAGTTTAATCAATAATTTTCTTTTTTCCACTTTCGAATGTGACACCTAGCTAAAAGTAGGATCACTTTGTTAACAGTAATTATTTCATTATTTTGGCAGCTCATATTCCCCCTCCTCAATCTGTGCAACTTGTTCGTCTGTCCCCAACGTCGGTACAAATAAGCTGGGAAGCAGCACCACACCACGGCAAATACTACTACGACGTCACCAAGTATACACACCATTTTATATTTTTAGACCGAACTATTTACTAAATGAACAAGACAAGCTGTTTATTTTTCTCTGAAATTTCGTAAATATTTTCATGTTTTAAGCGTCATAAAACCTCTAGGTACAGAGTATATTACAGCATGCTTCCAGTGGCTGATGTACAAGGATGGAACAAGTTAGTAAAAATTACATTTTAATTCTTATTTATAATTATTTAAAGTCTATAAATTGCATTTTAAACATTTTATATTCCTGTCTTAAAATTAATATTTATTCAACTTCTTTTTTTCTTATTACAAAAATACCAATAGGGTCGAGACTGAATCAACCACGATTACAATTGAAAACCTGGAGCCTCAGGCTACCCACGCTTTTAGGGTCGCTTCTATTGCCTTTGATGGACTCACAAGCAACCTCTCAGAAGCTGTTCACACCAACGCCAATGAGCAAAGTGCGTCGTTATCAATCAGATTTATTGCCCCCATTGGATATAGCCTATAGGCCATAACACGAAAGGAAAAAAACAGTTATATAAAATACTTATTCAACATAGTTTAGAATATTAAATTACTCAATTTTCATCAAAATTATATATTTTTTAAAATAAAAACTTTAACCTATTTCAACATTTTAGATATACTTTATTTTATCTTTATAAATCGCCAGACGTTCGAGAAGCGGTGCAGGACTTAAAAGTGGAGCATCAGAGTAGCGACTCGATCACCCTAGGGTGGAAGCATCCCTTAAAACCCGGAATTACTAAGTACCATGTGGGAAGCTCTTTGAATTACTCATAGTCGGGAAAAAAAAATCTTTAACTTTATTTATATTATGGAATAGTATGAATGCTGGTAAAAAAAACATACATACATTTTTTTTCCACAATTTTACAATGTTCATAGGTTAATGAGCCGTCAATCCTCAATACCACAGATCGAGTACGAAGGTCGCAAAAGCTTCAGGAACGGTCATGGCATAGAGGAGACGATGGTAGACAAGTCGAAGTCTTTGCCAGTATCCACCAGCGTTTCCACGAAAGTTGTATCGAATCTCGTGCCCCATACTCAATACCTCTTCAACGTCTCTGCCAAGTTGGTCTGAATGAAATTGAAATCGGCTTTTAAGATCATTTAAACTTGGAATTTTTAGAAAATAAATTATTTCAAATTTTACTTGTGGAATATAAGTATCATAATTTTGATAAATTTATTAAAAGATGTTACATTTTAAAAGGTTCACTGATGGAAGTCAAGGACCAGTAGTGTTTCTCAGAGCTGAAACCTCTTCAGCAGGTATTTGTGACATTCAGAACAATTTTTTGAATTTAACTTTTTTAAATATTTTTTCTTCAAGCCCCTCCTGCATTCGAGGCTCCAAGTCATCTCTACATCCTCACCAACACCGTTGTGATGATAAGGCTATTCTCAGCATCGGAAAAACACGGACCTATCCTTCGCTACCACGTCATAGTCGTCGAGTTCCAGCCAGATGACCAGAGAAGTCCCGACCATTTTCTCTCTGACGAATTGGTAAGTTATCACATAAAAGTAATTTATTTACAATTTTAACAATGAAAACCTGTAAAATAAAATAAGTATTATATATTAAAATAAGTAAATAAACTATTAAATATCACTTAAAGTGTAATTTTCAAGCATCGTGTAAATGTAAGACTCATTTTTATTTTAAAAGTATGTAAACTTTTCACTATCCACTTCAACGCCCTTAGATGAAGGGTACAAGAAACATGTACAACCAGAAAGCCTGGATAGCGGCTATATACGGTCACCCCATGCCCACTGAGATGAACCTCGGTGACGGCAGCAAGTCAGCCTTGGGTGCGGCAGTCAACAGACCCCTCTCCAATGAACACGCATACCGTGTTTTCGTCCGAGCATTTGCAGATCGAAATGTAATAATTTTATATAAAAAATTACACAAAATAGTTATAATATTTGTTTGTTTAAAAACAATTTTTGAAATAACCAACACAGATGGCTACATCAACTGCTTTCTCTCAAATCATTTCGACAAATTCCGATCGGATGATTCAGTTACAGCGGTCCAACAACCTCTTTCACCCTTCGTCACACCATCACGACACATTTCCCTACAACAGAGGATCGTTCGACCTTCTTTACATTGTGGCTCCTGTCTGCGCCTCTGTTGTCCTTATACTGCTGTGCATTCTGCTATCTCTATTTTTCAGGTAGAAAACTTATACAAAAATAAGAAAATTTAAAATAAATAAATTAAATAACGAATTAAATAATAGCTTCTTTAGTTGATTAAAAGCTTATAATTTTGTAATTTATGTAATTGAAAAATGAAGATTTTGAAAATATTTTCACGAATGTGATCAAAATCAAACAGAAAAAAACGGATTTCAAATCGCAAAAGCTTGTACAGCGACGTGAACAAGATGCTGTTGTCCGGCAATGAAAATGCCATAATGATGACTTCATCGCCGTCTCCAGGCAACCAGCAACACTGCAGTAGTGATCCTGTTGAACTGAGGAGAACACACTTTCTCACTCCTGGTACAGTGTTTAATTTTTTATAGATATTTTTAATTGAGCGCTTATCAAAGTTTTACGTATTTATTGTTTTATGGATTAAAACTAATTATTTATTCTATTCATAATTTAATTGTTCCAAAACTCATTTTTATTTTCTAGCCCTGTCCAGCCATCCTCCAGTGGCCATTGCAGACTTCGAAAGCCACGTTGAGCAACTAAAAGCTAACAACAACCATCTATTTTCTCTCGTTAGGAACTTATAAATGCAAAAAAAATTCTTCCAAATAATTAGCAAAAATAATAAAATAAAAAATATTTATTTCGATTAATAAATAAACTTCAATAAAAACCACTCAACTTTATAAAAATTACCATCATCACCACCATCATAATCACTATTACCATCATCATCATCTTCATAATCATCATCATCTTCATAATCATCATCATCATCTTCATAATCATCATCATCATCAGGAGTACGAGTCGATAGATCCGGCACAGCAGTTCACGTGGCTGGCATCGAGTAGTGAAGAGAATAAGCACAAGAACAGATATGCCAACGTGGTGGCGTATGATTCGACCAGAGTCACCTTGAAGTTTGTAATGCATGGAGAGTGTGTCAAAGAATTTTTAAATGTTCAATAATTTTTAATCTAAAAGCTTTGAAAGGGTTTTGGTACTGCTAAGAATTGAATTACGAACAACAATCTGTTTGGTTTTCTAAATTAAAAATAAAAATCTGTTGTGTCCTCAAGTTAAAAACAACAGCCTGTTTGTATTTTAAAGTTTTAAATAACAAAATTTTCGTTTTTCAAAGTTAAACACCATGCAAATCAGGACGAATGACGCGATAGGCAGTAGTGACTACATCAACGCCAACTACATGGACGGGTACAGACGAAAAAATGCCTACATTGCAACACAGGCCTGAAAGATTTACTGAAAATTTTAAAACTCTTAATTTTATTACTTTTAAAAAAGTAATTAATACTTCTCCAAAACAAAAGAATCTTTTTGATAACTAGTAAAATAAAATATTCTACTAATATTGCTTGAAAAAATCTGCAACTATTGCTATTGACCTCGGCAGGGACCATCGCCTGAAACGTTTGACGACTTTTGGCGACTGGTTTGGGAGCAGGAATGCGACACCATTGTGATGATTACAAAACTGGAAGAGAGAAACCGGGTTAGCTATTATTGTTATTAAGTTTTACTGACTCAAATTCTAAAAACTTTTATGGGTTTTTTCTAGAAACTTTTATATAAACAAAATTGTACATTTCAGGTGAAGTGCAACAGATACTGGCCGTGCAGAGGCTCAGAGACGTACAGCTCGATAGAAGTCACATTGGTAGACTGCAATGAATTGACGCACTACACCATTCGTACCTTCGCCATCACAAAGGTTAAACTTATGGCGAAGTAACCTAATAGATCATTCTTCTTGTGAAACTGAAAAATAGATTATAAAAAAAGAATTGAATAAAATTTTGGCTTTTAAATATGTTATATTTGTATCTTGTATAATTGCCTAAGCAGCTGGACAACAGTGGAGAAGGCAGAGTGAGTTGCGAGGTTCGCAGGGAAGTGAAGCAGTTTCAGTTCACCTCATGGCCTGACCACGGCACACCCATTGAATACACTTCATTCACTCTCTTCATCAATCGAGTCAAAAACCACGTCAATTTAACTAGCCAGTTCCTTCCCAGCAACAAGAGTATTATCTGTAGAAACAACAACAACATACTCAACCAAGCGCCACCAATTGTTGTTCACTGCAGGTCTGTATAAATAATATAAATAATTTCTTGTTTTCTACAATTCAACTGATTATTCAACATATTTCACAAATATTTCTCGACCCTCATGTCCACAACAGCGCTGGAGTAGGCAGAACGGGAGTGTACATCGTATTGGATTCAATGCTGGAACGCTTGAAGCACGAGGCAACGCTCGACGTTTACGGTCACGTAACCTGCTTGAGAGCCCAACGGAACTACACAGTTCAAACCGAAGACCAGTACGTTTTCATCCACGACATGCTGCTCGACTGCATTCGTTCGGGAAACACGGAGGTTCAGGCGAGGAACTTGTTCGCGCACATCCAGCACCTCTCCAGGCCAGACCCCAGCAATCCCGGCCACACTTTTATGCAGTCGGAATTCGCGGTTTGTTTTGCTCTTGGGATATGTAATAAATGTTAGTTTTAAAATAAAAGATTTTTTTAATAGATTAAAAACCTAGTTTATTGAAAGTCAAGCATTCGACAAAAATCTAAATTCTTCAACAGAGTCTGAACGATATAAAGATGGAAAATATGAGGGTGGTGAGTGCCCAGCTGGCTTGGAACAAACACAAGAACAAACTCGCAAGCATTCTGCCCTGTATGCAGAACCATTGTGGTTTCAGCCTATATTCATTATATCATCAATTTATTATGATTTGTAAATATAATTTAAGATTATTTTAAGATAGGGTTTTATATGTATTATTTGCTATGATAGTTTTTCTAACATCCATGGATTTATTTTCAGTTTCATACTCAACTATCCTTCTACGTTATGAAATCACTTTTCTCACCCTACGCCACAACTCCCTTCGGCAGACGAGTCATCACGTGTCTGCTTGCAGCCAATCAGAGGCGTTGAAGGCTCTGACTACATTAATGCCAACTTCATAGATGTATGTCACCATTAATTTATGGAATTCATAAAATCAACAATTTATTTTTGAGAGAAAAAATTATCGTGGATATAAAAAAAATTATATTAATTATTTAAACTCTTTTCATCCTCAACTCTTTTTCTATCACAAAAATGCTACCAGGGTTACAAGCAGGCACGGATGTACATAGCGACACAGGGACCGATGGTGGAGACGGTGGAGGACTTCTGGAGAATGGCATGGGAGTGCAACTCTACGATCATCGTTGTGCTCTGCAAGCCTAGGGAGCTCGGAAAAGTTTTTATTTTTTACAATTAAAATTAAAATATAAAAACTAGAATTTTAAAAAATCTTACGTAAAATATAAATAAATTTTTTAAATGAGTTATCCTAATTTTTGAGACTTTACAAGCTTTATATTGCATCGTTCCTCAAACATCTCCTCGAACACTCCTCAAGGAGATGTTTCAGCAGTACTGGCCTAACAACCGATCCGCTCGCTACCAGTACTACGTGGTCGACCCTATGGCGGAGTACAATATGCCTCAGTACATACTGAGAGAGTTCAAAGTCACCGACGCCAGGGTAATTTTTCCTATAAAAAATTAATTTAAATTTATAAATTAATATGACTGTTTTATTAGATGCACGAACGCATAATTATTGTTTTTATAAGTTTTTTATTTTTAATTTTAAAAAACTTTTACATATTTTTTTACATTAACCAGGACGGTCATTCACGCACTGTTAGACAGTTTCAGTTCACAGACTGGCCTGAAGAGGGCGTCCCTTCTACTGGGGAAGGCTTCATCGACTTCATCGGACAAGTACACAAGACCAAGGAGCAGTTTGGGCAAGAAGGTCCCATTACCGTGCATTGTAGGTTAGTTGCGGTAGAAGGTAGGCACCACCACAAAAAATTAAACTGTATGGAAATAAACGAATATCTTTATACCTTTTTTTTTCTTTGACTTGAAAGGTTATGGGAATGGTTTATTGTCACGTTTTACACACGAAAAACGACCTTCGCTCACAGCTCAGGGGCCGGTAGAACAGGAGTGTTTACGGCACTAAGTCATCTGCTCGAGAGGATGAGGAGTGAGGGTGTCATCGACCTTTTCACAACTGCCAAACTGCTCAGGCTTCAACGACCACGCATGCTCCAGACCGAAGTTCGTTTGAATTAAATTACTTTATATTTACTTTTTATTTTAAGTTAATTTTAGTAAATATTGAACTAGTGTTGTGAAATATATTTGAAACATTTATTTATAAACTAAATAAAGAGTCGAAATAGAGTTTAAACAATTTTTCAAAAATCAGGAGCAGTATGCCTTCTGCTACAGATCGGCTCTGGAGTACCTTGGCTCATTCGACCATTATGCAGACTAATCTTTTAGGCTGTAATTTGTGAAATTATTTTTTTTTACTGTTTGAAGGTTTAATTAACTTGTATAAAAAATTCCTGATGATGTTTTTATGCGTTTAAATGTTACATTTATTATCGTTAGTTACCTTGTTTGCTTTACAGTTATCATTTGATAAATAGGTTTATTAAAGGATTCAATATATAAAAAAATTTTGTACATCTTTTCGTGTTTGAGAGTTTTTTAATAAAAATTAAAGAAGTATTTATGATGATTTGTCGATAAATTCAATATGAATTTTTGTCATTATGAAACGAAAATTATATTTAGCGTGAAACTTAACATCTCAAACATTCTTTTTTAAATTTAATTTATAAAAATTAAATATTAGAAATATTTAAGTTCATGGTTAGGGTTAGGGTTATGTTCAAGGTTAGGACTAAGTTTAGGGTAATAAATCTATCACTATGAAGCTCAAATATGAAAACTTTGAAAAAAACTTTAACAAGAATTTTAATCAAAAAATATATTTTTATTCGCCAGGTAAATTGAATGAAATATATAAAGATTGTATTCATCACATGATATAAAAATATAATTTATTTAATTGGTTGAGCCTTTGTTCTAGAAATGTATAATTTTAAAGTATACAAATATATTTAAAACATGTTTTATAACCTATCAATAACTTCAAAACAAAAATAGGCATTAAGCTCTTATTCTCTTTTGAAAATGAGTCTAATCGTACTCCCAAATCCTCTATTCAATACCTTCTTCATTCTTGCAATTCTCTTCTTCCTCTTTTGCCGCTTTAATTTCCCCCGAGCCAGCTTTTCATATGGAGAATAGAGTTTCTTGTACTATTCACGGTTTATTTCTTGTGATGCTTCTTTTTTAATATTGAAAAACCATTCTTCTTCCAAACTTTGTTTTCTCGTTTTAAAATTGGAAAAAGTATTCAGAAAGGATTTTATAGGCTAGTGCTTTTAAGCAGGTAGTTTTTTCTATTAAGAAGCTTAAAGCATGTGTAATTATATCCATTTTAAAACTAAATTTGTAAAAAATAGAAGCAAAATGAAGAGGTATTAAAAGCCTTACTTCAGTGCTGTCTGAGTATAATTTGAAGTTGTTCATGTGGAAAACTTGTTTAACGCTAAAAGTGTCATATTTCCTCCGCATTAAAAAAATTTGAACATAGTTTTTTCCTTATTCCCCATTGAATTACTCATTTTTTTATATCCCTCTTATTCACAAAGCCTTTGCTATTTACCCTTTCATCAAATCGTCATGTTTGCACCCGTCAATACAACACCTTTCATGCGGCTGATAGACTTAAACGCTTCCTGCAAATTGACTGCAACAAGAGCAAGGAACGAGGTGACTTGAGGATTAATTGAACGGCTTTTAGAGGCTATGGGATGAATTATTAATGCAATGATGATGAATGAAGACGTATGGAACTGGTAGTTTCTTTTTGTTTGTATGTCTCTTGTTCGTTTGTGTGTTTGTGCATTTGCTGTTAACTGCGTCTTTTTACATTTGTGACATAAGTTTAAATTAATTCTGAAAACCTTTGTTTTGTTTTTCATGTTTAATCATTTAGGACCACTCAGCGTAATGTGCTTTTAGTGTGTTAATGAAACAAATTGAATAACCTTAAAAAACCCCGTACAGAAAATTGAAAAACAAGTTTCACGCACTTCCACAGTGTTTTAAAACGTATGAAAAGACCAAATTCTATCTAAAAACCACACTAAATTTTCATTAATGAAGATTGACAACTTTAACTGCTGATCTCAAAACTATGCTTACGTTGAAACATCAAGCTTCAGCACCGCTAATTAAAGGCAACCGCCGACTAAACAAGTTACGCAGACGTGACCAGCGCACCAATGAACGACATGAAGATGAATTCAATTGCTACTGACGCTACCGTTGTCTGTATGCCTTTTTTTGTTGTACTTATTGTATTTTTATATGGTTTTTCTTGATGTTTTTGGAAGAAAGTGTATTGATGGAATGTTTTGTGAAGTTACATGGTGTCTTATGTTTGATTTTGTGAGGTGTTTTGTCTATTGTTTGTAGTTCCGTGTTCCGCGTTTTTCATTTGTGCGTTTTGCAGTGCAGTCCGTGGTGCTAATAGTTTGTCGTAAACTTTTGTTTTTTCTTCCTCGAGTTTTATATAAATATTTCAATGTTTTATAGTACGGTGCTTCTGTATGACATAATTGGAAGTAACGGTTTTTGTTTTTACAAATTGAATAAAACATTTTTTTAAATTTAAACTTTTCACAACTCTTTTTCAATATTTTCCAAGACATATTGTTTTTACAAATTACTTATTAAAAAAATATTAGATACATTTAATATTTTAAATCGCTTTTTTTGTGTTATTCCGCTGTCGTTGCACCATTAAATATTCACGTTCTCTGAGGAGAAGAGCAGCCTTAAACGACGGCTTTGTAGTGCTGTCGTTAGGACACTCGTAAAGAGAAAATTGTTTTTGTAATGATGAACTATTGAAATTTCATGAGTTCTAAAGTTTTAGAAATTTTGTTTTTTCACGTTTTATTAGGAATTATGTTGCATTAAACTTTTTTAATTTAATAATATTTATACTGATTGAATTTTACTTTAATTAATTTTAAAGTTAATATTTTTTTCTATATTTTTTTCGAGTGCTGCATTAAGGCACTTGCACCAAACACACTAATGCGCCTCTCAGCAACACGCTACACAGAAATCATTTAGTCTCAAGGAAGAGTGGTGGAAGAGATGGTATGGGTGATAATGGTGGTGGTAGAACTAATGTGGGATATGATGGTGGTTTCATAGATAGTGGCAGTTAGAAGGAGGATAGTGAGGTGGTTGCAATGGTGTTAATAATATAATTGCAATAGGTTTAAGAGAAACAATTTAGAAGATGAAAGTATGAAAGATTGATTAAAAACTTTTTAAATTTTGTTTTAAATTTTGGATAAATTGCGTATTTAATAAGACAGTATTTCAAAGAAGACGAAACAGAAATAGCATTAAATGACTGCTAATAAAAGCCTCTTAATCAGACGACAACACTTGAAAGATGCAGTGAACTTCTAGAATATATTTTGGTTTATCATGTGCCTTAACTTGAAAGATTCAAGCTGAATTTTAAATAATTTTTTAATATACATTTTTTTAATCTTGTGCAGAATTGATGAAAATTTATTTTATTTCTTTAAAAATCACCTATTGTTCATTTTTCATAATCAAATGTTCGCATCTCGCATAAACACTATTTCTATTCTTTTATATATTTTAGCAATTTATGATAAAGTTTCAAAAAACAATGTTAAAAATCTTTTCTGACATGGCATGACGTCTGGTGGTTACTATACTCCTATACTTTTTTCACTCCTATTTTTCCCATTTATAATTTTCTGTCTTTTCAGTCATCCATCCAGTCATCAAATGTCATCCTCAACCATCCACCAATTTCTCCCGCAATCTATTCAGGTGATTTTCTTCATCAAAATTAGACTCGAGATGTCAACACGCGATTTTCTATTTGCTTTTTATGCCATTATATCTTCTTCCCTTTTCTTTCTTAGTGTTTTCGTGTCTTTTCATTTGAATTTACAACATTAAATTATTATTTTTTTATGTATTATTCATATATTTTAGTTTTTATAAAAAAAACTTAATTAAATTCTTATTCAAGTTTTTCTTTTCTTTATTTCTAAAAAAAATGTAATCAAAGTTTTATTGATTTCTCAACGATTAAAAGATCTTGCCGACTACACTTAATTAACTTTTCATTTTCTAGTTAATTAATTTTTGAATGTAATGTCCACTGATAATTATAAAACTGAAAATTCAATTGATTAGTAATAATTATTTTTTTACGATAAAAGATTACGGAACAAATGCCGTTAGGAAATCGCAAAAGTTTTTAAACTTAGAAACGAGTTTTTTTTATTTTTTTTTTCTTTGTGTGTGAAAACTCAATTCAATTACAAATATAATTTGTTAGTTTTTTTCCTCATTTATTACGAAATACTGCTTTGCAATTTTTTTTTCGTTGAAAAGTCTATCTAAATGTTTACTATTCTTCACACTAATTTTGATTTTCGAAACTCTCATGAATCATAAAACTCCAAGCACAAAACACCTATTCGTTTAAAGGTTCATCTTGGGCCACGGCGTGTTGGTCCGAAATGATAGATGGCGTGAAAAGGCTGATTGATTGGTCTGTAACACTTACCGCTACTCTAGTCGTCCATTAGTTTCTTTAAGTTTCATAAATTAACTTTTATTTTTTTTAATTACGATATGTTATGGCTCTTGGTTAACACATATTTTTTAAATCCTAGTGGGTCTGAAATTATAACAGATATAGATTTTACTTCAAATGTTTTCTGATTAGATTTCTTGATAAACTATTTTTTTAACTTTATTATTTTTTTATATATTATTTTTAATTATAAAGGTCTCAGGGCAATAATTAAACTTCAAAATTTAGCATTTTATAATTAGCAAAACACAAGTACAAAGAAATGTATGTGTGTAGTACACATCATGTATACTTCAATATGTTTATCTACTCATACAAATAGATAACATTTCTAAATTAAAAGAGCTATAGTAGCATATACTTGATTATTTTTTATAGAAGAATACATAGAATAACTATATACGAAACATAATTAAGTATACGACCCTTTGAAGTTCTTAATTACAGCGTTCGGCTGGTGGACTTGTTATTGATTGGAAAAGAGCAGCAAAGACTGCCATCAAAGTTCTTCGTTTTCTTTATTATTACGGTCGGATGTCTAACTGCACGCTCAATGAGATATGAAAATTCAGACGCAACGTTCATTTATTTATTGTTTATTTTCAAAGCTTACATACTGAGTTTATCAAACCAAATTAGTAATATATAAAAAAAGTTAATTAATTTTTTTCTTCTTAATATATTATTTAGCTCCAATCGAAGCTTATTGAAAATTTAGTCTACTTGTCGTGAAGAACAAACCCGAATCTGCACATTAAATAAATAATAATTAACTTATTTCATTTCGGGTATCTTAAGTTATGAGAATTTTTTTCTGTTGTATTACTTTAGTTTTCTAGCTTAAAAATTAATTTATTTCAATTTTTTAAACAAAAAAAACATTTTTTCTTGTTTTAACATTTTTATTTGTTGAATGAAGTATAAAATCTTGATATAAAAAAAGAATAATAGTTTAAAAACTTCAACAACGTTAAGAGATAAAATAATTCAAACAAAATAATCATTAACAAATTTCAATTATGAAAATTGATTTTAATAGAGCTATTTGAAAAACTTGAAATCTCATATATATTTTTTTAATTTATCTTAGTTACCTAACCACCACTTGAAACCGATTGTAATTACACATTACTCTCTCAATCTCCCTCAATATTAACGCATGGGCAATTATTTTTTTATCCACTTCTAACTTTTTATAAACATTTTTAAATTCATACATAAGTCCCATTATAATGAACAATTTAACTTTAACTGTTTATCATAATGTAATCTATAAGCCATATCTTTCCAACAACTCTTTCCAGTATTTCAAGACATCTCAAGAACGTGGTGGAGGTAGGAGATGTAGCAAATGGCGAGTCGGAGAATTTCAATTTTCGAAAGCTTTTTATCGGGTGGCAGTGTAGGCAGCAGTTTCCTCAGCTCTGTGAAAGCCACGTTGAATGCTTCCACGCGTACCTGGTTCGTGGTTGTGGAAGTTGTGGTACAGCGATTTGGTGTTTTGGAAGTTTATGAAGTTTACGAAATGTTTGAGAATCAGAACACTTTCAGGGGATAAGCATGTTTAATAAATGTTTTTTAAACTGTTGTTTTAATTTTTTGAGTTTCGATTTTTTTAAATGTAAACAAGAAAGTTAGAAAATTGTTATTTTATTCAAAGAAGAAATATACAATTCATTTTCAATAAATTATTTGTTTATATCATTGCTCCAAGTACTTCAAAGAGTCTTTTTTAATCAAGGACATGATAACTCTCTCCGTTCTATAGCGGCATTTCATTAGTACGATCGCATGCATGAAGTTCATTGAAAGCGTGTCACTTGGCTAAATGGTTGCCGAAAAAACATTTGATAAATTCCATTTGCCTGCTCCAGATTGACTCCAATTAAAATAATCTTCATTGGCAAGATTCGATTAAAATATTCTAATAAAAATGACTTGGGAATATATTCGGACTTGAGTGACTAAAATTAAGGTACATTTAATGGCCAATAATAAATTAAAACTTTGATACTTTTAAAATTGTAGTCTTCAAAGTCGTCTTGAAGATAGTTTGAGTAATACGCCACTATAAAATTGCTTTTAAAAAGTATTCTTATTTGTTTCACAAACCCGTTCTCTTGACGCATGCGCGATGCGGTACTTGAGGGTGGCCCTCCTCCTCCTCCTTCTTTCTTCCCGCGACAGATTCGACAGGTCTTCATCTTCGACTCTGTCTTCCAAACATCTTTCCCCGCCACCATCGTCACTGTTGCTTGCGTAGCTCTCGGCACTTTTACCGGAAAAGCCTTCAGAGAAGTGGTTGCTGTCGACTCCGATGGCTTCTTCGGTTGCTTCAGGAGATATGCATCTGATTTGTTCTTTCTTCGAAGAAATCTGATATGTTTCTTGTAGTGCGAATAAATTGTTTTCGATGCATTTAGTCTCGTCGTATAACTTGTTGCAGTGCTGTTGTTGCGTGTGGTTGATGTTATTGTTGAAATCGAAGTTTTGAGGGAATTTGTTGAAAAGGTTTTCTTCCTCGTCGTTCGAGTCGTTGTTGTAGAAAGAGGACTGTTGCAGTTGCTGGTAATGCAGGAAAGCCTCAATCCTTTCTTGTTTCACCGGAGGTGGGGCCATGTTGGTGTGGTATTGC
>OX030956.1:1323411-1340911 GCA_943735955.1 Piscicola geometra
CAACTACCGACACGACCAGGCAATGTGATCGACATTCAGACTGGGCAGTGGAGGGGCTCCATGAGTGGACTGGGAGCTGGCATCGACTCTTTCTACGAGTACCTTTTTAAGGTTTCCTTTTCCGCTTTTTGTTTCATCGTCATTATTTCGATCGTTATGATGACTCTTTCCGTTGATCTTCTTCACGTCGTTTTAAGTTTTTTTTGGGATAATTTTACAATTTTGAATACTTCGCTTCGTCTTTCTTCGTCTGCTCCACTGATAACTCTCCTTCAATAGAACATTCCCCATTCCTCCACCGTTCTCGAGATATCTATTCGTTGTTCCACGCACCTTCCTCAGTCGTTCATCCTGTTCGGAGACTCTGACGATCTGATCAAGTTCAACCAGGCCCTCCACCAAGTCAAGACCCATCTCAGGAAAGGGTGCGTTTTTGTTTGCTTATTTTTACTTTTTTTAAATAGTTAATTTAGTTAATTTTTGTACATTTAAAAAAATAGTTTTTTTTATAAAAACACTTTTGTTAGAGCATTAACCTAAACATAAATATTTTTTAGGAATATTCAATTAGCAAAACTATCAAGTCAATTAACATCGTAATACATTATTTTCGAGAACTAATTAACACCAAATCAATCAATTAGATCGCACACTCATCCACTGAACGCCCATCCACCCCTCAGAAGACAGGCTTGCAACACCGGCACTGGCTTCCCACCCCTCTACGTCAACGTCAACATGCATACCGGTCATTTCATATTAATATATATTTATTTTATGTTTCATTAATTTTTTATTACTTTTTTATTCTAACAAATTATCTTCATTTTCACACTCTTAAGAATTATATTTTTTCACATATTATATCCTTTATTATGAATCCTATTCAGTCATTCTTCATCATCATTAATTAATATTGGCACATTCAAATCGTCTCTAATTCATTTCAAGACAACTTCAAACCACTAGCCTCACAAACCACCCTAACAAACCACCCTCTCCAATCACCCTCTCAAACCACCCTCTCCAATCACCCTCTCAAACCACCCTCTCAAACCACCCTCTCAAACCACCTTCACAAACCACCTTCACCAAACCACCCTCTCAAACCACTTAGACCAAACCACCCTCTCAAACCATCTCCACCAAAGCACCATACCAAACCAACCACTCTATCCAACCAACCTCAAACCATCTCACCAAACCAACCAATCTATCCAACCAACCTCAAACCATCTCACCAAACCAACCAATCTATCCAACCAACCTCAAACCATCTCACCAAACCATCTCACCAAACCAACCACCTGAATGGCAGGCAGTCTCTCGAACAACTGGATCGACTCATTACAGGCTGCATGGACGAGTGTTCAAGTGCGTGTCCTCAAGTTTCCAACGTTATATCAATCCATTGAAATTATAAATATTCAAAACTCAAAAAATAGTTATATATATAAATTAATCTGATTTAATTAAAGAGATTTCAATCTTTGTGACCATCACTCCTATTATAAGCATTATATTATATATTTCATTATATATTTACAGATATTAGTTGTATCATTATCGATTACGATGACGTCTCTAGAAAACATTGAATACTGCACTGAGCACCGCCACCACCGTAAAGGTGCTGGCAGGAGACGTTGAAGAGGCCATATGCTCTCACGCCTTCTACTACACCATCTGGATCAAGTACAATGCCCTGCCTGAGAGGTGGGTGGGCGCTGGGAGGATGGAGGGTGGTGTGGGAGGGGGTGCTTGGAGGGTGGGATGGAGGGGGTGCTGGGAGGGTGGGATGGAGGTGAATGGAAAAACGAGTTGAGGGGGAAATATATAGTGAAAAGGGATGTAAGAGTGGAGGAAGATGGGGTGGTTGTGAAGCCATAATTACGATCAACCAATTGCAGTCCCACATCCAACCACGCACACAAAGCAGATTCAATTGGCTGACCAGCCATCCCGACGTCTCCTTCTATCCACTCCGGCCAGAGTTCATCGAAGCGACGTACTTTCTGTACAGGGCCACCTTGAACCCATTCTACCTGCACATCGGCTTGCACGTCATGCAGTCGATCGAGGCGTACAACAAGGCGAAGTTGGTTCTTTGGGAAGGAAGGGTACATGGATGAGTGGATGGGTGGGTGGATGGGATTGTTTGTGTCATTTTTATTATTGTTGTTGTTATTTTATACAATTTTGTGAGGTTTCATTCATAATCGATGAATAAATCATTAAAAAATCGACCTGACAACCACTTCAACCACAACCGCTACAAAAACCACACCACAATAACAAAAACTACCACAACAACAACCACCAAAAAAAGCACAACAAGCATTACCAGACTACAACTAAAAACCACAACAACAACAACTACCACTAATTGCCACAGATGCGGTTACGCCACCAGGCACGACGTCTTGACGACGGAGCTGGAAGACCGCATGGAGAGTTTCTTCCTGAGCGAGACGTGCAAGTACTTGTACTTGGTTAGTGGCGGGAGAACGCACACATGCGTGCACATACACACACACACACACACACATACACACACACACACACACACACACACACACACACACACACACACACACACACACACACACACACACACACATTACCACACACACACACACACATTACCACACACTACACAGTTGTTCGACGAAGACAACCACGTGAACAGACACTCTGAGAATTACGTCTTCTCGACAGAGGGACACATCCTGCCCATCCTGCCCTTCTTCCAGCGACCCATGCCTCAGCACGCCACCAAACCTCCGTCCAACTTGTATGGTTTTCGTGGTGGTGAAGGTAAGGAGAAGCCTGGTGATGGCGATAAAGTAAAGAAGAAGAAAGAGAGTAATAATGAAAATTATAATAATAATGAAAATAATAATAATAATGAAAATAATAATAATAATGAGGAAAATAATAATAATAAAATTGAAAACAAGGGTATTTATGTAAATAGACTTGAAAAGAATAATGAGAATTCTGTGCCTCAAAAAGGAAACTCTTGGGCAGATGAGAACCTTGATAGTGATCCCTTTCAAGAGCCTAAAACCGAAAAAGTGAACTCTACTCATCCTCATCAGAATCATCATCGGCATCGTCCAATGCCTCGTGACCTATCGGAGGATGGATGGATGGGCTTCAGAGACGAGTACACAAACCTAATGAAGATCACAACTCCCTATTCAAACGCCAGCTTCAACGATAATGTAGGTTTTACGCAATTATTTTAAAATATATTTAGTTTTAAGATAAGTTTGAGGTTTATAGATTTAAAATAAGTTTTAAGACATCATTATTTTTTTGCTTCCATTTTCAATTTCTTCTCGCACCACCATCACAGTGCCGAAAGTTGCCTTCTATCCTACGTTATATTCTTCCCATCCGTCCTCATTACCTTGAACAGATGCAACACATCATTGGAGTATGATGGTTTTGATGATGATTTGATCATTATCACCCTTAAAATACAGACTTATTTAGGTTTCAGGCACCTAATTACCTACTTGTTAACCTTTATATTTATAACCCAGACAAGTTGGTCAGAATCTTTTGGCTTCATTCAGGTGCTCAACAAGCTCTCAAGGGTGTCCATTCCATGGTGAGGCTGATCTCTACAAAGCACTTGCTTTAGTAATTAATTAAATAAGAATTTTTAATTATTTTATTGCTTAAATCAGAATTTTTGTTTATGTTATTACTTTTGCACCGTTTTGATTATATCACAAGTTATAATTGCCTTAATATATAAGTTTCTGCTCCATGCAATGTATTCAAGTAGACTGTTTTAGGATTTAATTAGAATTGTGTGATGACCTTAAACTTAATTTATATGTTGCTTTAAATACTGTTGCCTTTAATCTATTCACAGCCTTAAACTGCATATAGAGAAGTCATTATTTTTTTGAAATTTCATTTGATTTATTAAAAACAATTTTCTAATATTTTTCAATGATGTGATAACTCTTGATTAAATATATATTTGCCTAATACATTTACCATGTTTTAAGTACTAGTTATTGCTCACGTTTGGTTCGGTATTACGATAATATTATAGGTTATAACTACAATTTAAATGTTAATAATGATAACCCCTTATTGGTTCTTTCGTATCATGACATATTCCTTGAAAGTATTCTTCAAATTAGACTATGAAAAATGAATGATTCATAAAACAATGAGTTTGTTTATTTAGTTAGTATTAACATTAATTTATTTTATCTTCAAGAAAGTTCTTATTGATTACCTACCTTAAAACACCATATATAAGGTGCATCTGTTTTTTCAATGGGGAAAAAAGAGGGGGGGGGAATAAGAAACGAAAACTATTTAATTAAATCGGAAGTATCCAGCAATTCACTTTTAAAAATTCAATTGCGTTATTCGAAAATTGTGTGAGAAAAAATAAAAGACAAAATGTGCGCTTTATTCATGGCGTTTTATTGAATATTGATTTATTTAGAGTTATTTTTCACTTAGAATGGTAAATAAAATTATTGAAAGCGTAAAAAAAAATGTAAAAATTTGTAAAAAAATTCTAGCGACCATCTCTGGTTGATTGATTGATGATTGTGCCATTAAACCTAGAATTTAAGAAAATTTTAAAACCATGTTTAATTTAATAAATATTTATATATAAAAAGACTGGTTTTATGATAAAATGGAATGTAATCGGTTTTGTAAAATTAAATTTTTATAATTTATAAAAATACATTTTTAAAATCTATATTTATAAAATTGTAAAAGTTTTACAAATAAACTTTTTTTCACAATTTAAATTAAATTTTATAGCTATTTAAACGACATGAAAGAAATTATTGAAAAATAAAAATAAATCGCACTATACTTTTAATTGGTGATAATAAATGTCATAAACGTTAATTATATCGGGATATTATGGAAAGCGTACTCGGAAGCATAGACCTAGCAATATAAAAACAGCTGATGGCAATGTTTATTTATTTCTTGAATCAGCTGATTGTTGGTTTCTAACAATAACAAAAAGCGGCCATATTAATTTAGATTTCGGCAAACTATCCGAGGCGAGATATATCGTAAAATGAACAATAAATTAGGCTTTTTTTACTTCTTTTACGAATAATTTTTTGTGTAATTAATAATAATTTTACTCAGTAATGTCAAATCTGGTATATATTTTGGCAAACTATCTGAGGCGAGATACAATCTATTTGAATAATAAAGTTTATGTAAAAAGTGTCAAGTTTTTTTATAATTTCTAAAACACTTTTCAATAAATTCTTGAATAATATATTTATATATCTAATCAAATCAAATAACCTTAATAATTTTAAAAACCAATCCTCACTTCTAACCTCACCCACATCACCATCATCTTCAACATAACCACAGAATCATCATTCCTAATACAGCATCTTCATTCCTACAAAAGCGTCTTTCTGGATCCTTTTGGTACTGGTGTTGAAGGTGAGAATGAAGGAGCCGAAGAGGATCTTGCAAAGAATGAAGTTGCTGTGATCTGTTTTTCTTTTTTCACTGCAGCCATCCTTCAATTCTCTTGGTACTGGTGCTGAAGGTTGTTTCGTCCATTCAATGTTATGATTGCATTTATGTTTTTGCAAAGACTGCTATTTTTGGTGCTGCAGTTTTTCTTTTTGTTGTGTTGTGGTCATCGGTGATCAGACTGAAAAAAACAGCTATTTGACTGCTAAGAAGATGATAGTGATGGGGGGATGATTTTTTTCTATGCATTGATGACTATTCATTTTCTAATATAGACTATGAATGCTTTTGGAATCTATGGCAATCAATTCTTAAACCATTAGCACTTTTAATTTTAAAGTTGTAAAAATGTACCAACATCATTCTATTTTCATGGAAGTTTGATATAATCATCTTGTTGATTATTTGAATATGGCTACTCAAGTCTTGACTGAATTATACTTGTCAGAAATTGAATAGTTGAATTTTAATTTATGTTGTTCGTCAAGCTCTAATTATGAGAATTTTACACATTTCTAAAGAGTCTTTACTATTGAATAAATTTAAAAATTCAATAAGATCAATTTCGTAATAATTTTTCTCAAAATATGGTTCCATTTAGTAGAGTGATTCTACGTAATTAAATGTTTTATGGAAATCAATTTCGAAAGCAAAACCTGAATATAATATAAACTCAGAGTCCGTATTCAATTGTTATTCCTATTTATATACATAAACAATTACCGAGTCCATCATAATCCCAAAAAATAGGTGAAACCACTTTATTTAACTAAAAAATATTATAAAAATTTAGAAATATTATGCTAAATTGTTTAATAAAAAGTTTTAGCTTTATATTTTTGTTCAGAGCAATAAAAGTCATCAGCAAAATGTTTTACTAGTAATATTATAGAAGTCAAAAGATCTGCGTGGTTTTTAACTCTCTAAACTAAACTAATATGAGAAAAAATCTTATTAATTAAAAGTATTTTATTTTGCCTGTTAGCAATACCGTTTTATTACCATACAGCGATTTAAACATTGGAAATTTGTCTTTGTTAATCGTTAACCTCATTTGCATACATTATGAGTACGCTTTCCAAAGTAAACCAATTATATCTAAGAAATTCTATTATTTAGAATATTAGCATTCAAGATACACTAAATACAAACCTTGAAAGTTTTACTTTGAACAAATGTCAATCAAAAAAGTGGTATTAACTTGGATAATATAGATCGGCTTTTTGAGGAATTTCAGCAATTTATTGCAGCCAAAATGTCTGACGCTGGAACTCTGCCTGCGGGCAGTCCGGAAAACAGATCTTCAGAGCGCCTCAACCGCTCTAGATCCAGAAGTAAGAACAGAAGTCATAGGTCGAGACACGATAGCCGACAAAATGATAGAAGTGACAGACGTGATTCGAGAAAGAGAAGCAGAGAAAAGTCACCAGAAGATAGAAATCGACGAAAAGAGTAAGTTAGTCAAGTTCAATATCAAGTTAATTATAAGATTAATGTTACTCCTATGAAGTGTTTTTCATTTATTACCTATACACTAAGAATCTAAATTTTAGGGCAAGAAGAGACGATGATGAAGGGAGAGAAAAACGAAGGTCTAGATCTAGAAGTGGGAACAGAAATCACCATTCTAAATCATCCAGGCATGACCGTTCTGACACGTAAGTTTGCATGCCAGGATTCAACCATAAACTATCTTTTTAAACTAAAATCATTGAGTAAACTTTTGAATGCATTTTAATTGATTTCCATTCACAGGCATCGTGAAAGTAGGCATGAGTCGAGAAGAAGAAGCAGAGACAGGGATGAAAAATCTTTAACAAACACTGATAAAGAGTAAGATTTCACAATAATTTCTATCAATTTTGGAAATTATTACTTTCATAAATAGGTACACCAACAAAAAGAAACACACATATATATATATATATATATATATATACACACACACACACACAAATAGCATGACTGAGGAAGATGCAAAGAAGGAGACAAAGCAGGTGACAGAGGAGGAGAAGGAAGACGACAAGAAGGACAAACCAAAGGGACTGCCTCCATCCCTTGAGGAAATCCTCGCGAACAAGAAGGCAGAGATTGAGGAGGAAAGCAAGGTAGTTTGGTAACTGCTCTGGAGAACTTTGACTTCAACAATTAATTTAAATTATTAATATTAATGAATTTAAAATGATATAATAATGTTTTATACAGCATTACCAACAAAAACCCATCAAAGGCAGACATTTATTTCATCCACTCGAAAAAGTCCAAACAATTAAAACCACAATCATTATCAGCATCATCATGTTTTATACAGAATCACTAAAAAACCAACTAAATTAAGAAATAAATTTTATCCACAAAAAAACCATTTAATTCAAACCACAATCATCACATCACCCCTACCACACACCACAATCACCATCACCACAAAACACATCATCACCGACACACATCATCAGCACCACCACCACAATCACAACCCACCACAACCCATCACAAACCACGACACAGCCCAAGTTCTACATCATCATCATCAGCACCACCACCACAAACACAAACCATCCCAAACCACGACACAGCCCAAGTTCTACACGAAAGAGGAGAGGGCGATGAAGGCGTTGCAGTTGCGGAGGGAGGCGCAGAAGAAGGAGGAGGAGGAGTTGAGGCAGAGTCGCATCAAGTTCATGCAGGCCGTCAAGGAGTCGAGGGGAAGTAGGTGGTTGCGGGAGGGGCCGGGTGGTTTGGTTTGATGAGGGGGTGGTTTAGTGTGGTTGCATGGTGTGGTTTGGTGTGGGTGGGAGAAAATGGTGGTGTGGGGTTGGGTTGGAAAGATATGCTTGGTTGCGGCATGGAGGGTTGGGTGTGGCTGGGTGTGGTTTATAATTATAATATTAACTACTATGCTCATCACGCTATTAAAACAATTAACTAATAATCATCATCATCAACACCATCATCACCGACATCATCACCACCACACCACCCCCATCATCACCACCACCACCACCCCCATCATCACCACCACCAATGCACAGTGGATCTGTACGACAGGGAGAGAAGGGAGCGGTGGGAGAGGATGGGCGGGGCTAAGGGGGGTGGGCCCTTGGGTAAGGAGGACTTGGCCAGCCTCAAGGAGAAGGAAATGGAACTGGACGCCATCAAGGTGAGAGGGTGTTGATGATGATGGTGGTGGTGGTGGTGGTGATGATGGGGGTGTTGATTTTGATGATGGGGGTGTTGATGATGATGGTGGTGGTGGTGGTGGTGGTGGTGGTGATGATGGGGGTGTTGATGATGATGGTGGAGGTGGTAGTAGTGGTGGTAGTGGTGGTGGTGATGATGGTGGTTGGGTTTGGTAAAATGTTTTTATGTTGTAGGGGCCACATAGGGTGCGTCATCATCATCATCATGCTTACCATAACCCTTCCATTCATCTATTATTTCCATCCATCAATCAAACTTTCACCCATTCATCCATCCACCCTATCTCATCTACCCACACCCCGCCATCCAACCCACCCAAAAGGACCGCTACCTGGGCGCGATGAAGCGCAGGAAGAGGGTGCGGAGACTGAACGACAGGAAGTTCGTGTTCGACTGGGACGCCTCCGAAGACACCAGCACCGAGTACAACCCGCTCTACAAGAACAGGCATCAGATTCAGTTCTTCGGCAGGGGTCACTTTGGTGGCATTGACCTCAAGGTTGGTTGTTGGTGTGTTGCTTGCTTGCTTGGTGATGGTTTTAGAGAAATGTTTGTAGATGTAGTGGGGAGGGTGCTGATGGATGGTTTGGGAATGGTGGTGTGGAAAGAGGTTGTGTGGGGGAGGAGCGGGTGGTGATGTGGTAGATCTGGTGGTGTTGGAAGATGTAGAATTTGGAGATGTAGGGGTGCGTAGCCATGTGTTGGCGGTAGTGGTGGTGGATTATAGGACAGACGAAAGGCTCATCAATAAGTGGTCAGACAGCACCACAAGTGACTCCTCCCTCCTCCTGAACAGCAACAGAAGAAGGAGCAGTCGAAGTTCTATGCAGACCTGCTCGAGAAGAGGAGGACTGACACTGAGAAGACGCAAGAGAAGTCATTGGCATCTCTCTTGCTAAATGCCTATAAATCATCATTAGCATCAGTATCATCAGCAACATCATTATTATTATTATCATCGTCATAGTCACAATAATAATAATTATAAATAAGTAAAATAAAATATTGTATAAGCCCAAGAATATTACAAATAATATATATGCCATTTAAAGTTCTCAAATACCTACCTGGCCTTGAATCCATCTCCTCAGGACCCGCTTAAAGAGGGTTGCGGAGAAGGAGGCGAAGCAGAAGTGGGACGATCGTCACTGGTCCGAGAAGCAGACCGAGCAGATGACCGAGAGGTTGTTGTTGTTGTTGTTGTTGTCATGGGGGGGGGGGGGTTGCTGTTGATGGGGTTGATGTGGTTGTTGTTTTTGTTGTCGTGGGGGGTTGTTGTTGTGGTTGATTTGGGGTTTGATGCTGGGTTTTTTGTTGTTGTTGGATTGGTGTTGTGGTGGGGTTGCTTTTTTAAACCCTAACCCTACACACCACCAATGACAACCACATCGACTTGCAACTACCACCACAACAACAACGAGGACAGAGACTGGCGCATCTTCAAGGAGGACTTTGACATCTCGACGAAGGGAGGCAGGGTGGCAAACCCGCTCAGGAAGTGGTCAGAGGCAGAACTGCCCGCCGAGTTGATGGAGGTGATCGAGAAGATCGGATATAAGGTGCTGATGGATTGTTGGTTGGTGTTGTTTTTAGGTTTAATTTCGGTTGGTGTTTTGAGGGTTATATAAGAGTAACGAATGCTTGTTTTTGAGGTTTTTTTTTGGTTTTATGTACAATTAGCATGGTTCTCATATGTAAGATTTTAAGCGTTCTAATCGATCTCAGTATATAAAAAATTCTCAACGTTCACTTGAGTAATAAGGAACCATCCCTTCACCAAAGCCTCAGCCCACCTACCTACCCTCCTGCAGGAACCAACACCGATCCAGCGACAGGCCATTCCGATCGGTCTGATGAACAGGGACATCATTGGAGTGGCCGAGACTGGCAGTGGAAAGACCGCTGCCTTTCTGATCCCCTTGCTCGTGTGGATCCTCAGTCTACCGAAGAGCGAGAGGTTGGTGACCGCCTATGCCTCGATGGCTCAGTGAATTTATTTTTTAGCGCCTAGACTTTAATAAATGTTTATTTATCCAAAAAAATCCAAAATCATCATCATCTTTACCAAAAATATTCATCATCATTATATTTTCAGAACCTAATCATTTATTTTTCAAACCAACGAGACACAATCGCCCCTGCTCCTATTGCCGCCGCTGAAATCCTCCCCAGATTCGAAGACTCCGACTGCGGTCCATATGCGGTGATCCTCGCTCCGACGAGAGAGTTGGCGCAGCAGATCGACGAAGAAGCCGTCAAGTTCGGTGGACCGCTCGGCATCAGAACAGTCGGCATCATCGGAGGTATCTCGAGGGAGGACCAAGGCTTCAAGCTGCGACAAGGCTGCGAGATTGTGATCGCGACGCCTGGTAGGCTGTTGGACGTGCTGGAGAACAAGTACCTGGTGCTGCAGCGGTGCACGTATGTGGTGCTCGATGAGGCGGACAAGATGATCAACATGGGCTTCGAGCCGGATGTGCAGAGCATCTTGAAGTTCCTGCCGGTCACGAACCAGAAGCCCGACAGTGAGGAGGCCGAGGATATCGAGAAACTAAAGGCGAACTTCCACACCAAGCACAAGTATAGACAGGTGGCTTTGGGTGTGTGTGTGTTTGTGTGTGTATTTGCGTGTGTGTTTGTGTGTGTGTGTCTCCCAATGTTTAATCCACTTTCCCACTCATCTTCTCATCCATCCTCTCACACCCTCTCAACCACTCTCCCATTCAATGCAGACGGTCATGTTCACAGCGACGATGCCAACGGCGGTGGAGCGCCTGGCACGCAACTACTTGCGCAGGCCTGTCGTCGTGTACATAGGCAGCATCGGCAAGCCTATCGACACGGTAGAGCAGTTCGTGTACATGGTCACCGAGCAAGAGAAGAGGTGCGTGGTAGGGAGTGGGTGGTGCTTTAATATTTTTGTGGGGTGGTGTTCCAAATATGGTGGTGGGGAGGGTGTTTTAAATGTTGTGTTTTGATTGGGGTGGGTTTGTTGTGGTGTTTTCATTAGTTTTGCAGGTCTGTTGTATGTTTGTTTGTCGGTTGTATGGTTGGAAAACAGGGCTTTTTGTCTTTTTTCATTTATATTTGTATACATTCCTCTATGTTAATGTTTTCCAATAAATTCTTTCTTTTTTTACTCAATACTCTTCCACACTCTTCCCCGCCTCACTCTGTCCATCATTCCCCCTCAGGAAACAGCTGCTATTGGCTCTCAGCAAGGAGCTCGATCCACCAATCATCATCTTCGTCAACCAGAAGAAGGGAGCAGACGTGCTTGCCAAGTCACTTGAGAAGATGGGCGTACGTTAACTCTAACGTTAATTCATGAAATTCTTTAGTTTTTTAAATACTCAAAAAGTTAATTTATGAAATCAATTCTTGAGATGTTTAACCACTAGAATAAGTCACATGGTTGTTTCCAATTTAATTTTTATAATACTTACTCAAGAAGTTTTACATTAATTTCTTTATGCCCCCCCCCCCCCCCCCTTCCCCCTCCTACCACCATACATCCCCTTCACCAGTTCAAGGCGACAACGCTGCACGGAGGCAAGGGCCAGGAACAGAGGGAGTTCGCATTGGCGAGCCTCAAGACAGGCGCCAAGGACATCCTGGTGGCTACCGACGTGGCAGGCCGAGGTATCGACATCAAGGACGTCTCGCTCGTCATCAACTACGACATGGCGAAATCCATCGAGGGTAGGCGGTGTTCTCGCGCTTGTCGTTCGATGGTTTTTTTATTGGTAGCAAGTTGGATTTTTTCGATTATGGGGTTTTTGTATTTTTTATGAGGGTTGTTTTAGAAGTTGAAGGGATATTTTTTGGTTTTAATTTTGGATTTATTTTGACTTGCTTCACTCTCATCTTTTTAACACACATTCACATACACGCACACACACGGGCACGCACGCACGCACACAGACTGACCCAGCCACAAACACACAGACTACACGCATAGAGTGGGCAGGACAGGCAGGGCGGGCAAGAACGGAGTCGCCATCTCGTTCATCACCAAGGACGACAAGCTCATCTTCTACGACCTCAAGCAGGTGCTGTGGTGCTGGTGGTGGTTGTGGTGATGGTGCTGGTGGCTGTGGTGGTGGTGGTGGTGGTGGTTGTAGTTGTGGCTATGGCAGTTTTGGTGGTCGTAATAGGGGGTTTTGTGAGAGTTGGGGTTGTGATAATAATAATAATGGTGGTGATGATGGTAATGGTGGTGGTTTGTGTGGGGGCTGTGACTTTCGTTTACAAATCTTATATAATATGTTATCGTGTTATGTTGAAAATTATTTTATTGGTTGAGTCCTATGTGTTTTTGTTGAAAATTACGTTCATCATTGTGTTTTTAAATTGATTTATTCAATTATTTAAACTATGAGTTCAAAAGGGGAAAGGGCTGTTAAATAGCTTTTTAATTTAGTTGTATTTTAATCATAAATTAACATATTATAAATATGTTAATAATTATTAAATTATCTATACTAAATTAACAATTCTTTAATTTTATAATTATTTAACTAACAATCTCTTCTCTCACACGAGCAAACCACACACACACAGGTCCTGCAAGCATCGGCCAAGTCTAACTGTCCACCAGAGCTCGCCAACCACCCAGACGCCCAACACAAGCCTGGGACCATCGTGCAGAAGAAGAGACGAGACGAAATACTGTTCAATGTGTAGTTGTCCTTTGGTCTCGTCTTTGTGGCGTGTGGCAGTGCTACTATTGAAGTTTTGGATGGAAATTACAAACTTTTGATTTTTTAATGTTTGCTCTTTTTTTAAAAGTATTTTTAATTAAGTATTTTTTGAGGAATGACTCATGATAAAAAAGATTATTTTTATTTAATATGAAACTGACCAGTTTAGTTATCGGCATTTAGTGAAACTAAATAAAAGGATTCTCGAGAGTTTAATAAAATGCAATATTATTATTCATTATGAATATATTTAAGCAATATTGGAATGTTTCCTTCAATCGTCTTCCTCCTCCTCTTCCATCTCCTCAAGCTTCTTCCTGTATTCAGCACTTCTCGGAAACATCTCTGCCACCAAAGTTATAAAAGCTATCAAAAAAGTTTTTTTAATCTTAAAATGTATTATTGTAAAAAAATTGAATTTTTCAAATTTTCAAAACCTTTTTATAAAATTTTTTAGCATTCAATTTCTAAAAGCAAAAGTCTTTCCAACCGTTCGTTTCACCCAGCGTGGCAACGTAATCGGCGAGTTTTTCTTGCTCCAGTGCACGCAAAGCCCTCACCAACTCCCTGACCTTCTGTTCGTTCGTCGAGGTGCTTCGAAGGGTGGCCCAGTAGATGAGCATCTTGCGGTCTAAAACTGTCCTGTGGTGATGATGGTGCAGTGGTGGTGGTTTCGTTAGTTGTGGTAATGATCGTAGAAGAAGTATTGGTCTTGTTAGTTGTGAATTGTTGAATAAACACAAGTTTAAAAAATTAACTAATTTATTTGTTGAGATAGAATAAGAATAGAGAACCTATTACATTTAGGTTTTAAACGGAAGCAATGCAATTCGCAAGAATTTTACCACAATAAAAATTAGTAAAAATAATAAATTTAGATGTAAACCTTTCTCTGCGTCCCTTCATGGCGGCATTGAACATGTATGCAAGGGTGGTGGTTGGAACGTTTAGGTACCTGCATGAAAAGATATTTAAAATAAACTTTTGTAAGAATGGGTGAACATTTTTGATAAATTAAGTTTTTAAAGCCTCCGTTAGCATGAAATACGATTAAAATAAATCCTTTTTTATGAAACCATACACAAAGTTTGTGTTAAGAACTCGCCATCGTCAACCACCACCAACATCACAAGCATGATGGTCAGGTTGGAGCCTAACACGTCGGTGAGGTTGCCCAGACTGGCTTCCCCGAAGAGAGTTTTGTCTCCGTAATTCTCATACACATCTTCTTCCTCCTCTTCCTCTTCTTCATCTTCAGTAATGTCTCCATACATGCGGTCAAGATTATCTTTTCCATGCCTGTCTACCAGCTTCTTCAAATCGATTGAATTCTTGTTCGCCATTGCCGATTCGAGAAATGCCGGACTTAATTTGAAGGGATTTTATGCGTGTTGCAATTATCTTAGGCTCTATAATATAGACTCTGTATTCTTTTCATTCGTAGGTGCAGTTTAAAGTTTTAAACACCTTTATTAGCTTTAAAATATTATTAAATGTTTATAAAGATAATGTAATTTTAGAAAATATATCATTAATTTAATAATATTCCGGAATAAATTAATTTTATTCAAATTTAAATACTTTTAAAAAAAATTTATTGACAATAACGTCATACAGAAAACTTTAAAAATTCTGATAAAATATCGTGAAAAGGAAGCTTAGAATAAAACGTTCAATTTTGTTTTTTAAAATACATATTCAAAGTGAAGTGTCAAAAACTTGTATAATAATGTATAATCATCGTCATCATCACCATCATCGTCGTCGTCGTCGTTATCATTTTCATGATCATAAGCATCATCATCATCATCCCTTTTCAGCTTTCACGCCCATATAATAATTCTCGTTATTATTATAAATATTATTATTATTGCTTTCACATGTTTAATTGAGAATGCATTGATCCTTTTTATAGAAAATTATTTATTTTGGTTAGACAATACATTGTTTATAGTTGCTCCTAAATGTTTATAAATCTATCGATCATAAAAAGACATGTTGAAAGCTTAGACAATAACTTTTTTAACAAGTTTAACAATACATTTTTAAAATAACTAATAAATAACATTTTATTGAAGCCCTAAGAGGTGTTATATCGTGTCAATCAACATTTTATATTGAGAAATTTTATTATAGGGACTAAAAATAATTAATCCATAAAATACAGTTATTTAATAAATGTATTCTTTACAGATAAAAAAAATGTAAATAAAAAAATTAATTTTCATTTGATATTTTAAAAGCTAATTTTAATACATAGAAATTGTTTACCATTTTTATAAAGCAAACCTATAATAGGAAAAGTTATGATTTCACAGAACAAGTAGACAATGCCATGCCTTGAAGTTATGAAAATATCACATAAAGGAATGTATATATTGAAACCATATCAATAGGCTTTCACTCAATTAAGGGCGGTTCATTGATTCGGCAAAAGATTAAAATCAAGATGGCATTATTCAAGTGTAGTTTAAATCTTATATTGAATAAAAATATTCTATTATTCAAGAACACAAGAAATGGACATCGTGATATAAGCCACAACTTGAGAGTTATTTTTGAATAGGCTTGAACACATGAGTTTCTTTGATTAGTAAGTAATGTTCATGAAATCATCTTAATGGTTATGAAAACTTCAATTTTTAATTTAAGAGAAATTTACTTTGCCTCTTTAGTTATAAATGTTTGAGAACTTTAAGAGCGGAAACCTTCAATGAAAACAAGTTTGACATGTTTCTAAAAGCTGTCGTTTATATTCTGTTTGTTTCTATACACAAAGCATGTTCTCTTTGTAATGATAGGTACTGTTTCACCAGTGATAAACAAGAAGTTGCCATTACAACTCAAAACGCCAATACATTTTGTATCAGCCTCTCACTGGAGGCCTATTTAATTCAAACTGAAGATACCCCTCAGACAGAAAAGTACATCGCTTCAACAATTCAATTTGATCGTCAGAATATTCTATTGAATATTTACAAAAAAAATACTTTAAATTTTTTGACTTTTGAGGATAAAATCTTTCAAGGTTATTGTATGAATATAATTTTAAAATTAACGCAAAATAAACTAATAAAATAATTAGTTTATGATTCGTATATGAGTAAATGTAAACCTTATATATAATTAATTAATTATGAAAATTTTTAGAAAGTATTGACCAGAGTGTTACTGGCTCTTTCCTGTACGCCAAAAACGATGGACTTGTTTTTTCATTCCACCAAGGCGACTTTAACACAAACAGAGATATCATTTGTGTTCATCAAGGTTAGTTAAATTGAAATATATATAAACTTGTACAAATCATATTCATTTCGTGAAATTAATTTTTAATGAAGAGTTTTAAATGCCATTTTTGGTCAGCTAAGTGATAATTTGTGAAACTTAGTAAACCATCAACAGACTGTTTGTCAATTCCTGGTGGAATAAGAGAATCTAACGGATGTTACAAAGAATATTTAAACGAAGGATTGAACTGGTTTCAAGCGGTAAACTATTGTATTGAAAAGAATGGCAAAATAGCTACTTTAGAAGGATTGTCTTCTTCTAGCATTCTTCTGAATACTTTCATTTCGACTGAATTTTACCACATTGGAGCTACGAAAGTGCAATATTACTGGGGGAAAAATGGTTATTAACAGAGAAAAATTACCTAGTCATTAATTTTTTCTAAATAATCTTACTAAAGCTTTTAAGTTAGCATTTATATGTACAAATTTCAGATCAAAGAGTAACTCGTACTAACTGGGCAACAAATTACCCACTCAACTTTGAGGCTGATTCGAGTCAAAACTATCAGGTATACTTCAGAACACTAAGGGGAAATGTAATACTGGGATGGTTGGACCACAGCTATGGTACAACAAGTGACAGAAACTACGTAGTTATTTGTCGAAGTAAGTATAACTTAGCCAAATTTAAATGCTTAAATTCTTGAATACCCGATAGGGTGTTAAAGGTTTTGAATAAAGTAGAAGTACACTTATAAAAAAATAGTTATTTATAAGTAAAACTGAGAGGAAAACCAAAAATTATATAAAAAATATCTACAAAGGAAGTGAATTTGACTTTTTAAAGAATTAATAAAAATTACTTGA
>OX030956.1:1350911-1518411 GCA_943735955.1 Piscicola geometra
ACCAAAAAATCAGAAACAAGCACAGGATCTATTACACTTTCAACCATCATAACTATAAACAACGTCTCTACTCTCAATCATATTTCTACTTCGACACGAACAAGTTTAACTACACATTTAATTGAATCAACATCACAAAAAATTGACGATTATATTCTTGAGTTAGTTTTTTATACTTTTTTCATCATCTTTATGTAGCTATTTCAAACTTATAATTTTGTTTTCTTCTAAAACTATGGTATCCGCATATATATGGTATTCAACTTGTTGTTCTTTATGATTACCCGTGTAGCTGTTACATATTTTACTCACTTCATCACTGTTTTGAATATCTCTGCAGACGAACGATATTGCTGGCAGTGTTCCTTCCCATTGCATGCGTCAGTTTAGCTATGGTTATCACCTCGATCATCCTTTTGAATTACGCACCGATCAGAAGACGACGACGAAGATCCAGAACTGAATCATTCAATCTATAAAGTTATTCCTATTTAACATTTAGCAGATGCTCCTTTAAACCATACATTTATTTTTCGCTATGTTAACACTAAAGGGTTTGAAACTTGTTCTATTTCATTTTTCTCTTTACACCCAATATTTATGGGTATAAAACTAACACAGGGTTTAGTAGTGATATTTTTTTCTTTTTTTTCTTTTCTGACTTTCAACGATATATTACTTTTTAATTAATGGTATCAATCTTTCACATATAAATCTTAGGAAAACAGCTTGACACCCCTGAGTAGTGTAATAAAATTTCTATTGTCAAAAGTTTGGTGTGTTTAACAAAGTCAGGGATTTGATATTTATAATTAATAAAAATTCATAAATTTTCTATATTTCTCTTTATTTAATTTATGAAAAAGCTTTTTGCATGAGATAATTGTTAAATAACTAATTATATGTTTACAAACATTTCTTAGTCCTAACAGTGTAATAAAAGACTACACCATTAATTTACTCTTATTACTACAATTCGCTCCAATTCTTTTACTTATTATTCACGTATTATTATATTCTTCTTGATTCAACATTTAATTTTCACTTTTTTATTCTCAACATTTGAATATTTTTTATCGTGATATTATATTTCCAATTTTTATTGTACAAAGGTTGTTATAAATCATCTTCTTTAACAAAGATAGTACATTTCAAACTTTAAAAAAACTTCAAATAGGAATTAAATGGGGTAAAAAAAGATTAGCGTAGTTGAATGAGAATTCCACTTGCTAAAGCCGTTCTCATTGGCGGCCAGAGATGGAGAAGTTTTAATATCTTTTCAATTATTTCGGTTTAAACAGTTTTCACTATAGAATATTGTAAAAAATGGTTTACGCGTTTTCATCTATTCCTAAATGAGTGTTGCAACGCCTCGCCTTGGACTGTGATGGGTGGGTTGTTATTGAACGCATTTGTTCTCAATACCTTGTTACTTTCTCTGTGGGACATTAGGCCTACACTAACCAAGTTTTTAACATTTTTTATATTTATTTTGAAATTTTCTATTTTTTTTCCGACTGTCTTCTGAAAAGCATGAGTAAACCTTATTTTCTCACTCCAGTTCTCACCTCAAAGACGTTAGTGAGCTGTTTGCAATGAAAGATTTTGCAAATCATTGGACTTATTGATGATTTCGAAAATGTTCTTGGCACTCTATAGTGTCTCAGCAGCTTCCAGTACACTGGTCCTTGCTATCAAAAGTTTTCTCAGAATCGATGAAGTTGACATTGAAAGGTGAATTCTACTCTAGCGATTATATCAAAATTATGCACAGGTTTGTAATTCGATCAGCGCACGATATTTTTTTAAAAGCCGGTTTCTTGATCTATAAGATGTGCCTTTTTCTTTTGGTTCAGCTGGATGGGATTAGACGCTTTTTTAGAAATTCCGAGAAATCACGCTGTTGTATATTCCACTGGATATTCCACAGTAATACTTGGTATTTCTTCAGCTGTAACAACTGTTACGAATGTTCTAAACAAATAAATAAATTCAAACTGTTTTTGTTATTATTATATTTAACATTGTCGTTTTTTAAAAACACACTTTAGTAACAGAAAATGCTTGGAGAGGGTATGGGAGTCGCCAAGAGCAGCCGTAAACGAAATAAATAAGTAAAAAAATATTTATTTTGAATTTTTTATGACCTGTTCAGTTAAACATTTACGTTCTTTGAAAATTTTATCGATATTTTGCAGTATTCTCTTTTTTAATCGTGCTCAGAATAAGTTTTTGAACGGGTATTCGTATTTAAATCGACGAAAGTTAAAAAAATTGAAACTTTTGTAGAATAAATATTTCAAATGCAATTTTTAATTAAATAAGGAATGTAAAATACTTGAAAAATTATTTAAAACATAAATATTTTACTTCTAATTATTAAGTTTATCATGTTTTCAAATCGTTTTATGTGTGGCTTCTCAGGGGGCCGATCTAGAGAGAATCCAAAGGGCAACAAATTATTTGCATATAAAGAATAGAATAATAGAAAGACCACTAACGATGAAAAATTGAAAATCTATTGTATTAAATTTCATGTTTATAACCATACGATCAATAGCGAGTAGATCGAATGTTTAACATAATCTCAATTTAAAATACTTTCTTGGTATTAAAACAAGTAAGGCCAAAGAATCAATGAAACGCAAACATTTCAAAGTTTGCATAGTTGTATATTGATTAATAAAACATACGAATCGTTCTATGCAATACGATACTATTTGAAATGAGTTTTTTTATTAAAACATACTTGCGTAAGTTTATAATTAAACTAGTTTGATTTATTTCCAGTTATTCATATTATTAAAGTATTTGGAAAGTAGTTTCAACTGTTTTTGCATAATTTGTTTACTTATTCTTTTTTGTAAGTTAAAAAACTAAAACTAACAGTAAAATGTCAAGTACCAATTCACAAAGTGAAATGAAACAGAAAGATTACGGAACAAATGTGAAAAAAAGTTTAGAAGATTATTTCTTGACAAAAAAACGGATGCTGAAATATTTAGGAATCTCTGACTTCATCATTGTCATATGTCTTTTTTTCCTATTGATCATTGACCTTAGTCATAATATATTTATGTTGTACATTTTCATCCACTTTCCTTTTGCTCTGTTGGTAAGTCTTTTTAAAAACCTATTCTACTTTTTAAAAATTTCAATTATTTTTCTTATTATAAATACGTTGATTAAAATATATAATATAATTATTTCTTAGTTTTGCTTCAGAATTTGAATTTCAATTCAGTACTTAGTCGTGGCACTTCTGGAGATATTTTCTGCCAAGTACTTCACTATCAAACTTGTCAGTTTTGTATTTTTTGAATATTAATAAAAAATTTAAATCATAAAATTTCTGTATTATTTTTTGTTTAATTTCAAAAAATATATACTTATTTTCAGGTTGTTGCCTTGTTAATCGCGGCGGTGATTTCAGTATTTCCAGCTTTAACCTCTTTTATCTATTCCACTTCAGTTCTAGATGAAATCAGTAAGGTAAAAAATTATAAATATTTTGGCTTCTGTAAAAATTAAAAATAAAGATGGTTGAAAGATAATTTTTCAAAAAAAAAAGAATTTTTCTAATATATTATTTTAATTAAATGAAAAACTACTCAGTAGAGATGACGAAGTGAGTAACTCATCAATATAGAACGTGGTTTCTAAATTATTATAATTAAAGTTTTTATTGATATTAACGATAAAAACTACAACATACCAAGAATTTTAATCTTCCTTCATTTTCAGGCTATTTTCCCTTGGGTGACTGTGATTCTAATTGGTTTCTTCAGCCTTTTCCACTTTACGAACGCAATAATTGCTGCGGTCATTTCCTGCAAAATTCTCTGTTCTCCTCGTGTTAACCAGGTAAATTCTCTGATCAAATAAACTTTTCAAATACTTATATATATATATATATATTGCAAAAGATTTTAGCCATTTTATGATATCTACAATAGTTGTTTTAAATATTTATTTATCAATCAATGATGAATGATGGAATGCAATTTTTTCATATAAGTAATAGATTTTCAACGATTTCAATACAAAGGTGTTCTCCAGCACTGATTAGAACTATGTGATACAAAAAAGGGATTAAAAGAGAGTAGAATTTAGAAATAGAAAGAATTAAACTTTTTATCATTCATTTGAATTTTATTCTTTTTTTTAATAAATATAAGGCTTTTTGTACTTGGCTTCAGTTAGCAAATTAATATTATTAAGAAAACCATTTCATTTAAATTCGAAATATATTTCTAAATTCAATTATCTAAAAGTAATAAACTATCGGGAACACTTGATAACGTGATCAGTAATAATGTCTGTGGCATTCTAGGCATTTTTGTTCTGTTCGCTCAAATTAGTATTTGGATCGGCAGTAGTTTCATAGAATTGTGAAAAGTCGCTAATTGACTGCCTTGTTGCAAAGAAGGATGACATGCTAGAAATCTGAAAAAGATGTGTTGTTTATATGTTGAATGTTTGATATTAATTTGAAAAGTTTAGATTTATGATTAGTTTGAAAATAAATGACACAAAAACAAAACGTGTTATAGTTTTTTAAAATACTTAGTGACCTGTTTGAGGCAATTATTGGCATCTGTTTTGGTTTCTTGCATCATACCCTCGTGTCCCTCTATCATTCTCAAGTTCCAGGAGTAACTATCTTTTATCTTTCGATAAAATTATTTCAAGGTTAGTCAAAAGAGTCAATAGTTTACTTAACTTTCATTTTATATTGTAAAAAGAATTAAATAATTTGTAAAAATTGTAAACACATTTAATAACAGATTTATTACCTTTCTAGTTTTCTTCCCCTTTGATCCATGGAGATCCTGCTCAGTGCTTTTATACTTTTCCCACTGCACCGTTAGATCTCTTCTCAACTCTTGAATCTTTAAAAAAATTTGAACATTGCTATTCCAAACATTAATAACTTTTGAATATAAATAAAAAAATACTATAACTAAACAACTGTTTGTTTGTGTTGGATTTTAAGACTTACGAATAATAAATCAAAATATAGTTTAAATGTACATTACTTTTTTTATTAAATCAGTCAATCTCGTTTCCAGATCCTTGTTACACAACACAAACTTGAGAAACATTTTTATAATTGTTTGAAAATTTAATATCTTTTTATTATTAAGAAAGATTTATTTCAAATAAACTATTGAATTAAGTTATAAATTCTCTGTTTTTCATCTGTGATGCACATCTAAGCGTCACTCACATTTTCAAACGCAAATACAGTCTTTCTCACAACCTCTGGAATGCTTCCTGAAATCTCAAGTATAGGACACTTGGGTTCAAAAAAGCTAATTTAATTTTTGTCAAAGTTGGATATTTTGAATAATTATTTAAATAATGTTTTCATTGATTTAAAAAAAAAAATTATATAACAAAGTTGAAACTTAGGTCTTCAACCTCATGCTTGACGACAATGCAAAATTGAACTTCTTCTCCTAGACTTTGAAGTCTCGAGAAGAGTTTTTGAACAGTTTGTTTTGAAGAGCAGGAGGGTGGTAGACCACATAGCGTTTTTAGAAACGCAAAGGAAGCGCTTGTTTTTTTGCTTAGTTCGTACGCTTCTTTTATCATGGAAGTGGCGGTCTTGAAAGAGTTTAAATTATTTTAATAATTTAACTTTTGAAATTTCCAAAGGAAAAATAAAAATATATTATAATTTTTTATACAAAAAATAGTTAATATTCGATAAAAAAATTTTATACAAAATTAATCATAAAAATTATTTTGTTATTTTAAATAATATTTTTGAAAACCCTGAACATGTCATCAACAGTTTTGATGCCGATGAAACGTAGTTGGAACACAGAAACATTGTTATCTGAAACGGGCTTGAAGAACGAAGTTTTCCTGAATGACCTTTTCTGAAAAAAAATCAAATACATCAAAATTACAAAAGAACTTTCCATATTTGATCTTGCAATTATTTTATCTGCATTTTTTCATATATTATTTATTTATAGTTGCTTAAAATAAATCAAAAACATGCATCTCAATAGAACTTAATTTCTCACAAAGATTTCCATAGAGCTTTCTATTGCGACATGCACAAAAATAAAAGACTTTTCGATTAGTCCTCCTGCCATGTTTTTCAACGGAATGTGACGATAACCTGTCTGCATGAGAGCCACTGGCACTACACATTGACCTTTATTTATTATTTTAAACATAATTTTAAAGAATAAATTTTTTAAAATAATTATTCTATAAGTATGTATAATCAATCTTGAAAGCCTTTTTAACAAATATTTAAAAAAATTTGCAAAGATTTTTTTTTCATTTATAAATTATGAGACATTCAGACACTCGCCTATAAACTCGTCCCCAATAAATTCGTCATCCAGCACAGCAAAGCGAAGCAGAGCAACCTCAATCGTTGTCACTACAAACTCGAATGTTTCGTCAAAATGAGGACCCACTAAAAATAATATATTTAATTTTTCTTTTTATGAAACAACTACATTTATAATTATGTACATCTATAGTTAGCGAAAAAATAATTACAATATTTTATTTTATAATTAAATTTTCAATACTTTTATTCATAATTATATCTAATTATATTAAATTGTGTCATAAAAGAACGGTTCACTGTACCAACTTATAGAAGAAGGCTCATAGTGCTTGATAGTTCTGGTACGTTGAGTGACGCAATCAGACTGTACTCCTATCAGTTCGATAGATACGTACGGATCCAAGGTAGTAGCCCTTGCTCCAGCCCCTACAGGTCTTGGCAAGTTTTGAGCGCTTATCACCTGTGTAAATACTTTATAGTTTTTTAATTCGTGCGGTAAATTTTTTCTTTTAATATTTTCATGTTTCGTTTTGAACTAGTTTAAAAGAATTAACAAATCAGTTAAGTCTAATTTTTTACTCTGATTCGTAAGGTATTATTGGAATTTCCAGATCTGCTAAAATGGCCAGTAGGACTGTGTAGGTTGGCAACATTCCTCATTACTGAAGGTTTCAGAACATATCCACATCCTCCGTTGAGAAAAAACATTCCTTCGTAAAATTCCATCGATCGTCCTATTGTCTGGTAGTTCATACTCACTGGTGTTGAATTCAATCCTGCTTTAAACTATTGGTAGATTTGTCTAAAAAAATAATTTTTCATAAAAAAATTACTATTTCAAAACTACTTTTTATTGTCATAACAGCCATTCAATAAACACTTTAAAAAGAGTTTACCCAGCTGGTAGCCACAACTCCAAAAGTCTTGAGGCTGAAGGTTACTAGAATCCAACCTTGAGCAGTCGGGAAGTACCAGAGTTAGGTGGTTGTTGTTGGAAAAAATGAGCTTTGATGAATTTGATAATGATTCACTTTCTCTTGCCACTCGAACATCAAATGCTTTAGGGAAAATGTTTTTGTTTGAAAGGATTTATTGTGAAAACTAAGTTCATCCTACTCATTTATTGTTTAATTAATTCTTTTTTTGAAAATCTGAATAATAAAAACCTGTGTACAAATCTAAGGGTTTTTTGTGAGAGGCTTTATTCAAGTAGATGATATCTGACAGCTGTTTAGTCAACCGAGAGTCTTGTGGTAACAGTTTCTGAAAAATATATTGCTAAATTCATTTTACAGAATTTTAAAAGCACACTCTTCGAATTATTGGCAACCTATTCTAACTTTATCTTTTTTTAAAGTGTATTCAAGTTCTTCGTCATCATCAGTAACGCTTCCATCAGATAAATCATACGTATGTAGCTTTTTGCCCTTGTTAGATTAAGAACAATTTAGTTTAAAATATGTACATGTTTTAACCTTAAAAAATTGTTATTCACTATAGTATAACAAATATATAAATATTTTTTTTTAAAGTTATTAACTTCATTAAATATATTGAAGATAAAATATAAAAGCAAATGTCTTCACCATAAGGATAATCTTTCGTTTAGTCGAATTCGGAGATGGCAATTCTTTTGTTTCTAGATCGTTTGAGCAGTTAGAAACGCCAAAAAAGTTAATTTTTTCGCATAAGTTACAAGAAAGTGAAGATTTATCCGGCGTTAAAAGTTTTTCTCCAAAAACGTTCTTTAACAAATGGACCAAAGTAAGTTGTTGTACTGGGGAACAGTGTACATCGAGGTCTATAATCAGTGGATATCTGTATTAATAATTTTTTAGGATTACTTCATTAGTTATACTTGTTTAATTATAATATTTAACAAAATTAAATGTATATAATTAAAATCAACATGTAATTTATTTAGATTCAATTTATTCATCTTTACTCGGAATATTCAAAAGCATGCTGGTTTATGGCTTCAAGTGAACTCTTGAGACACAGTGAGAAGGTCGAGAGATTGCTGTTTCGTTGTATTATTGGCGTGTTGTTTGGTCCATCTCGTACCATCACTACAAAAGAAAAAAATCTTTATTAGTTTAATAGTTAAACATTTTAATTGTCTTGAAATAGTTGACATAAATATTATATTTAAAAAGTTTGACTTGCCTTTAATGCACCTGCAATTTTTCTGAAGCACTTTGATATAGGAATTAATGTTTGAAACACCACTTGCTTGGTCTTTCAGCAAAAATCTGCACCGTAAAATCAGTTGGAAAAAAACGATTAATAGTTTCGCAATAATCGCCAAGTGAAAAAAAAACATCTTTTTAAAGTTGTATTGTATTGTATACAATTCATGTTTTTTATAAACATACGTGTTGTTTGAGGTAGCAATAAAGTAGTTAGAGAGAGGAAGAGTCATGTCTTGACTCACGAAAGAAGGCTTAAAGATCTCGCATTGATTTGAAAACAGGTAGCTCGTGAATCCTACGGTTCATTTTTAAAATGATAATTAAAAACAATTTTAAAATCCTTAAGTCGATATTTTCATATTTTGAGATCAAAAAATTTTTTTCCCAATTTTAAACTTTACAATATCCAAACCATCAAGACTGAGAAGGTTGTTGACTTTGGCATCTTTGGAAGGTTCAATTTCATGCATTAATTTCATGCAAGTCTCTAAAGAAACTTCGTCCATCTGAGAAGTTATAATGGAAGAGTTTGTGCGAATATGTATCAAATCTTTAAACGTTTTCACATTTAAATATTGTATTATATTTATAGTTGTATTGAATTACTAATTTTACTATTTCACTGATAAGGAACAATTTGACTAACTATTCAGTTAAATACGAATAACAATTGGGTCTATGTTTTAACAGATTTCAAAACAATCCTAATGTCAACTTCGAATAAAAATTTACTTTAAAGGATGTGTTAAAAAAACATGGAAAATGTTAGAAAAGGAAATTAAGTTGTTAAAAAACTAATAAACGTTTCTAAATAAACTAAATTAGTTATAACTTGACTTGAACGGATATCACATGCCAAATATTAGTATTCGGGTTGACCACAACTATTCGCCCGAATACGAATAATTTAAGGTTAACCGAAGCCAATAGAAAACTATTATTCGGTTCAGCTCTAAATATAATTTTTTGAAAATATTAATTTATACATTACGAAAAATATTTGTTACCCCTTGTTCATATTCTAGAAAGAATTTAAATTCTTCGCAACTCATCGCTTCCAAGCCTTTAGCATATCTATAAAATGTTATATTAGTATTATTGTCAAATATTTGAAAAATCTTTTATATCATATCTGTCAATTAAAATTTTAATTTTTTGGGAGCTTTTTAATTGAAAACAACTGTTAGCGGACAGTTAATTTAATTAGTTTGTATTTCTTTTTGATAGATCGTTTGAATTACATTATTTGACAAATAGGAAATAAAATTCAAACCAAATTTAGAAAATACTTGAAGTATACAAGAATAGCCACAACCGTAAAAAAATCATGTGGACATCTGGCCTTGCAGAAACTTTCTTAAAGAGATCTCTGAACTGCTTTACGTTTAACTTCAACTTTCCTTCACCTTTCTGATTCAAATCTTGTCGGACTTGCTTTGGTTGATTAATGAAATGAGATAAAGATTTTTTAGTATTTAAAAAGATAAAATAAATCTCACAAGAAAATGCAGTCAATAATAGGCAGGTAAAAAGCTTTTAACTTACCTTAATAAAGGAATGAATCTGTTTGGAAGACAGAGTGGGATTAATTGAATGGGCCACTCTCATGACTTCCTTTTCTTCCATTTCTCCTCTCATTTCTCTGAACATCTCGTCCAGCCACCTTCATAGCAAAGATGTTATGAAAAAAGATTACATTTAGGGTTACAACTACAATAAAAAATTAATTTTTCAAATATTATTTTCATATAATTTTTCTTCCTTTTTAAAGAATATCTCATTAAACTCGTGAATGAATTTGTTATATAGATAATTAATAGACTTGTCTCTGAAGGAACCTCTTTTGTAACTTTTTTTGACGCAACCTTAAGGATTATTTAATAATTATAATTTCAAAAGATATATTTGAATAATAGGAAAAATGAAAACTAATATGATAAAGGTCTTGAAGCTCTTTGGGTTTACGCCACGATGTGGCGTCGCCACGTTAATACTATTCGTTGTTGTATTGTATCGTTGTATTGTAAAAATAGACATAAGTATTTATTCACTTGTTGAAAAATTGTATTTAGAGCTCACTAAAATAAGCTATAACGCATTCGAATGCATAAGTTGAATCAATAAGACAAGATCCATAGATTTTTGTTACTTTGTGCTTAATTCAGAATTGTAATTTTTGTTTTGAATATTTTTTGGTGAAAGTACTTCTGAAAATTGAGTTATAAAAATAATTGGTATTGTAAAAAAATATTTCTTTGTCTAAAACACAGGTTTTAGTGCACCTATGTATATCCTTGAACAGTGTTTCAAACGAAATATTCATATGATTTCTTGTTAATTGACAAAGTTAATTATGGGTCTCAGAAGGTCCATTAAAGTCATGAAAACTCAGGTATAAATGCAATAATTTAAATATTTCCCTTTTACGAATATATGAAAATTATTTTATATGTTACATAAATATCTATTGAAATTTATATACTTTAATTAAGTTTATAATTTGTATACTTTAAAAAAATTAATATACTGATTACAATCTGAACAATTATTTCAAAAATAGAGAGCTTAAAGACTTTAAGATAAATTAGTATAAGTATTTAAAAAGGCTTTTTTTAAAAATAATTATACAAACCGTCATTCTTCAACTTCTTACTGGTCAGATAAGTGACTCCATTGATCCAGACCTTAATTAACGTAAAACCCGAATTTTTATTTGACACATGAGCTGCTCATAAAAACAGAATAATAGGTAATTATATATAAGATCATTCAAACATATTAAAATTGAGGGGGCTTAAAGTTACAAGGGTTTGATATTTAACAATTTACCTTAGCGTCATCGGCACTGTGAGCAACCAGGTGAATGCATTTGAAGGAGTCGGTGTACATGATTGTGAAAATGCGTTTCTTGTTGATGACACTGAAGAGCTTCGAGATCTCTGAAGCGTGCTCATGTCGTATCTCTTTTATAGAGGCTACCAAGACTTGTGTGATTGGATTGAGTAGAGATTAAATTGGTTAAAGCAAAATTGAAGCGAGGAAAAAAAGAAAAACTTTAGATTTAAGGAAAAAAAATTATATAGAAAAGATCATCTAGAGAAAAATATAATATATTTGATAGCAAGCTCAAAATACAATCTAATAATTTGAGTTTTTTTAAAGTTGATATTTAAAATGTTGAACATAATAAATACTTCTTGCTTTATGAGACTTTTTGCAAGAAGGATGCCATCTTATTTCATTGAAATCAGAAGAGAGATAGTAGAAGCGGTTGTACTGTCGACCGTTAGTCTTGATTTTCATCATTTCTGCTCCTTTTTGCATTATAGACAAACAGTCGAATGCTGAAAAATGTTTTTTAAACAATATTTACACAAAATATATTGAATTTTGTAAAAATATTTAATAGAAGCTTTTTTATCTTGAAGATTACCATCAGTAAATTTTGATTTATAGTCTTTAATCGAATCTGGACTAAACGAGACTGATTTTTTTACTTCACTTTCATTTTTTTTTTTCCTGTTCAACAAACAACTTTTGATAGGTAAAGAGATTGGTGATGATGTCTCGTTAGATGAGGATTCTGACAAAGTCTTTTCTGAATCTTCATCTTGGGTTTCTTCATCCTCTTCATCGTCTGACTCTTCAAAATCCTCATCAACAACTTTCAAAATACTTTCCATTTTAGCAGCTCTTACAGAATAAATATTTTCAAGCTCTAAATGTTTTTTATGTTTATAATAAACTTCCTAGAATCATATTTTCATATTTAGTTTGTAAACTATTTCTTCAACTTTTACTTTTTTTTCATATTTAGTTTGTAAACTATTTCTTCAACTTTTACTTTTTTTTCTAAATTTTACTTTTATATTTATATATCAAATAAAATGATTTCAAAAAAGTTACTTCTTCAACTATAAGACACGTCTATAAACGCATCTTTCTTTTTTGTCATACTTTATATGCAACTTTTTCTGTACAATGTATTCGAGTATTTCTAAAGTATTTACATATATCAAAATCATTCAGAAATACGTAGTATAGTTAACTTTGAAAGTATTTTTATGAATTTGAATGTTTTTTGCCAAAAATATTCACTTTTAAATAGATACATAGTTCTAATTATGAATGCAGGACATTTGTTTTTTTTTGTAAAATGGTCACAAATCGTTTTGTGAACAAAGATGTCTTTGAAAAAATGTCTAAGTGAAATGATAAAAAACGAATTAAATGTTTAAATATTTCACATTTCTAGTTTCATTTTCAAAACAATAATTCAAAAAAAGATTTTTGAAAGATTTGGAAAATAAATCGAATATGATGGTGTGATTTGCATCAAGTTTCCGTTTACAAACATGCGAATATGAATAAATGGCTAATGTTAGTGACCACTACTTTGAATCGCCAATTTACGCTTCTTTTTATAAAGGTATAATTCAAAAACTCGGACTTGATTTGATACAATTACCTCTCAAGTTTTCTTTTAAACGTTACATTTTTTTAATGTTCGACAATTGTATACGATTTTTTATACTATCTTTTTATATATTATGATTTTTTTCTTTATTTACTCTAGTTTGTTTTTATTGGAGGCTCAAATGATGAAGATGAAAGCTATGAAGATGACGTGCTCAGTGGCCTAGGTCTGCTACATTTTATATTACATTCCTATATACCCTTATTGTATGAAAAAAAAAGAAATAAATAATAATAATAGATCGAAAATACCTATTTTTAATATTAAAATTTTTGGATATCTCTATACTTTTTCAGAAGAGTTCGAAATGAATGATAAACGTGGGTATCTCAAAACGACTTATGCAAGTATTTTCAAAACAAGTAAGATTTTAAAATATGAATTAAATTTTAAAAAATTATCCTAATAAAAATGTTATTTTTTTAGATCAAGTACCTAAGATAAACGATGAATCGTTACAAGGAAGGTCTTTGAAATACACCTGTTAGCTTCTAACTATTTATCAATTTAATATTTTCATTAAAGAAAATTAGGAACAGTACATTAAATTTGAAATTATATTTATATTTGCTTAATTTTATTAATTTTAGTAAGATTTTTTCAAATAGTAAAAGAAGTATATATAACTTTTATTAATGGATTAAATAATTGAAATCAATAACCACCAACGAATAGTGATTTCATGTGGAGTGAGTTCGGCAGTTTTTGCTGGGATGTTGCTGGTGTGTTTGTTGGTGTGCCGATTAAGGAAAAAAGATGAAGGTAGCTACTCTTTGGATGAAACCAAAAAGCGCTTGTATTAAGTATGTAGCAATGAATTTTTGAAAATCCTTCTATGCTTTTTGAAATGTATTTTCTCATCTCCGTTCTATCAATTGTCTTTTTTAGTCAATGATTTTTATAATGCGTAAAATTCTCATTTAGAGTCAAAATCTAAGTTTTATGTTTAAAGTGAGGAGGTTCATTGAAAGAATTTCAACAACTGCGTTAACTACCCACTCTTTTACTCATTAATTGGCTGTATCTACCTTGAATATGCAATCAATAACCTTCAGATTTGTTTTAGAGTTTTTTTAATACAATATATTGCGTGTTATTATCCTCTTGCTTGATTAAAACTTTGTTTTCGACTTTTAAATTAAATATATTCTACAAGGAATAATGTAAAACAACAATTTTATTTAAAATATTTTTTAACATTTTGTCTAATGATTTTTTCAAATAAAATACGTATAAAAATCCAATTAACTTTTCGGTTAAGAATGAAATTATTACAAAGCGCTTAGGGGCTTTAATTTAAATTAAATAGTCAGATGTTTTAAAACTATAATCACATTTCAGGAAATGTTGTTTATATCAATAAAGTAAAAACGAATAACCGGATTCAACAAAAAAGTCTTTTCTGGAACGATGTTAAAAAATCTAAATAAATTAAAATGTAAACTTAATTTTTTTCTTTGCAAAATTTAGACAGCTTCTAAGAAATATTAACAATGTATGGTTGTATATTAGCAAATATACATATATAAATAAAAACATTAAAAAGTTAAAATAAGTTTGTAATAATCCGAAGTATTTCAATAAAAATTATTTTATGTATTTTTCGAACAAGAATTAAAGCGTCAAAAACACGTAAGATGGCGCAAGACACGTGACGTCAAGAGAGCTCTGCTCATTTTTCCTTTTGTTGGAAAATGTTTTTTCAACATTTATGATAAGTAGTATGAATATTACGCTTAAATGTCAAATATATAATACAATAGAATAACGTTGCTGGCGATCGATACTACACGTTTGCCACAACACAGAAAAGTCATAAAATGAAGCACCTTTGTCGTTTAAAGACTAAGTTGAGAACTTTCTCTATCATTTCAGACATCTAAAGTTACACTTAAAAAAATAATTATGAAAATTTAATGTTACGCTTATTTTTACAAAGCCTCGAAACTATAATTTAAAATCCATAAATTAATGAATATGGAAGCGGCGAAATCAACAATTTCAGCTAAACGTAAAACTTCATTTATTTTAAAGGATGCTCAAGCAATAAAAGTCTAAAGTGTCAATAAAACATTGAAACCATCTGTGTTCTAACTAATGGCTTGTGGGTGATGAAGAAATCTAGATTAAATTCGAAAAAGCATATGGTGCTAACGATAAATGTTCGAGCATACATAATCTCCAATAAACCATGTAAATTACTTTAAAAAACTTTTTCGTTATAAAATAAGGCATGCAAACTAACTACTTTATGATTCTGTTTTTAAATTCCACTATATTCATTTTTAATAATAAATATTTCCATGTATATCATTCGACTTTTTATTAGATACTTATCAAAAACTATCGAAAATAATTAGACTTCATTAAAATCGTTTTCCATTACTTTTAAATCTGTTTCGGAATCATCCATTTCGTCTATGACGTAGTTTTCAAAGAGTACAGCCTCGTCACCATTAACCGGCTTTTCATCTTCCACATACCCTTCATCCACCTCTCTGTGGTTTAGAGTCACAACTTCATTCTTGGCGGCCTGCGACTGATTCAGATGAAAGTATATGCTCTGCTCTTCGCTGTCGACTTCTCGGTGGTAGAAGTAGTTGAAGTTGGAGACAATCACAGGCACAGGCAAGGCGATTGTGAGGACGCCGGCAATTGCACACAAAGATCCGACCAACTTGCCCCATGAAGTTGTAGGCATCATATCTCCATAGCCCACCGTTGTCATTGTCACTACAGCCCACCAAAACGCCTCTGGAATGCTCTGAAAGTGACTGTTGGCTTTGTCCGCTTCAGCGAAGTACACCGCACTTGAGAAGAGAATCACGCAGATGAGAAGGAAAAAGATCAACAGACCCAACTCTCTCATGCTCGCCTTGATTGTCTGACCCAGGATTTGAAGACCTTCGAGTGGTTTTTATACAAATCATAAAAATGATCTTAAAATATTAAAGATTCTTTATTCTTATATATTTTATAGTGGTTTATATAACAAATAATTACTTTTACCACCTTCAAATATTTAAGATTCTTAATTCTTATGTACACAAACCTTTAGAGTGGCGTGATAATTTGAATATTCTGAAAACCCTAACAAGTCGGATGACTCGCAGAATGGCCAAAGACATGGCTTGGTTGCTGAAATTTTCTCTATTGGTGGTTATTAGCATTGTGCCTGTATGATTGTTGGAACCACCATCACAACTTCAAAATAATACATAAGATAAATTTTATTTTTAACAATTGTTTTTAAAAACGGATAAAAGAGTTTTTATAGTTTTGAAAGAGTGCCAACCCAGAGTGATAAAGTAGGGGATAATGGCTAGGAGATCGATAACGTTCATGATGTTTTTTAGAAAAGTGATGCGTTCTGGACACGAGATGAAGCGGACGAGTAGCTCGGTGAAGAACCATATGATGCAGCCTGACTCTATGATGAAGAAAGGCTCTGTAGCCTCTGGAATGCCGTGGTCAAAGCTTTGCTGAGAAACGTTTGTCATCGTGAAGTTGGCTCTAAAAACAAAAAGTATAATTTTTTATCTTTTTATTATACTTTTAGCTCTAATTTAGTTTTTTAAATTAATTTTTACTGCATCAAGTCTTACTTATGTACTCTAAACTGGGGCAAGGTTTCGAGGCAAAAGATAACGATGGAGAGAAGAATGACGGTGACGGAGATGAGGGCAAGCAGACGTGCAGCCATGGAACTTTCCGGATACTCCACCAGCAACCACACCTTCTTCTGAAACTCATTTGTCGGCATTGGTTTCATTTCTTCTTTTGAATAACCTTCCTCCTAAAGGGAAAAAAAAGGTTTTAGTGCAAAACTATTCGATCTTAAAAGATAAATATAAAGCAAGTTGAATAATTGTATGTATAAACTAGATAAACCTCAAGATATTGCTGAATGACCGGTTGCTCAAACTGGTAAAACTTGATTTCTTCTGTAAAGACGTCTGTAGGCACGTTAACAGGCCTGCGAAGTCGGCCTCCGCTCTGGTAGTAGTAGAGGATGGCATCGAAGCTAGGACGGTTTCTATCGAAGAAATACTCATTCTTCATAGAGTCGAAATACATGTTTCGCTTGTTCTTGTCTCCAAGAAGCGTTGTTGAGAATCTCTCAAGCGTTGATTTCTTGGTTTCAAATCTCAAACCGCTCACATTTATTGTCACTCTGTCGCTGATGAAGTCACTAACAGACTCGTCCGTAGACCATTCTTCCCGATCATACTGCTTATCGGATTGACAAAGAGTCGACTCTTCTAGTTGCGGGCTATGGTCTTCTCCATTGAATGAAAACCCCAGTCTTGAAGAATCCAATCTACTCCGAGCATTGATAGTGTTTTTATCCGTAGCCAAAACTGTTTCTGAATGGTATCTGTAAAAAATATTTCGGTTAAATAAATCAAGTTTTTAATTGGAAATAAATCGAAAGTTAATATTTTTCATATATACAAATTTCAAGCATAATTTTCGTAGTTTTTTCTCCTTTAAATATAGTAGCGACTTAATTCACACTTTTAAAATTTTAAATACAATAAAAATTTTATCAAAATCACATAAAAAGTAATTTAATTTAATCTATTTGATTCTTTTATACAGAAAACTGTGCAGTTCTAATCGAAAATAAATTGTGAATTAAGAATGAAACTGTTGCCTACTGTTCCCAAGGGGGCTAAACGTATGACTTCAAGCCAGCGGAAGTTTTACCCTTCTGTATTTTAGGCTCATTTTATTTTTATTTTTTCCTCCACTAATTTTTTTCTTAGTATTTCATGTCCCTTTATTCAAAAGATGTTTATCGATCAAGTAGTAGATCGTGTTTATTTATTCAATGAAATGACATAAGAAGAACAATATTACTGACATTTATAACAATATCTTTTGTTTTATTTTTTTTCTTCTATATTTATTTTTTAAATTCATATTATTACAGTTTTCGGTAGAATTTTCCTACATATATGTAAATTATATATAAATCTTTTCATCATCAGTATAAATCAAATCAATGATAGGTTTAAAATACAAAATATCTAAACATTTGTTTCTATATTTAATAATTTAAAAAAATATATATTTTACAAAAGTATATCGATCTAATTCCATTGGAATTCATAAACTTTGCTTTATCTCTTGTGATAAGATAAAATCAAAAATAAAATAAATTCACAAACTTTTCGTAAAGGTCCTTGTGGAAGATGTTTTTTTCTTGTTTCACATTCTCAAAATGCATTTCTAAACAATGATTTATATCTTCAATCCCCTCCTCGAGAACGCATTCTTCCTCACTGAGCTCTGTCCTTCCATTGAACTTTCGATTATAAAACATATTCGAATTAAAACTTTGTGATTGGAACTTATTTTCGCCGTTTTCAAATTCATTTTCTCGGTTTATCTCGCCTGTCTCATCAACTATAAATGAATTCGTATCGCCTTCAGTGTCAGTCTCTGAAGCTGGCGTTCTGGAAGATGATCCTTTAGAGTTGTCGAAGTAAACGGCGTTTGAAAAGTTTGTATTCAAATGCAGTTTAGAATCTAAGGATTTTAAAATATTCTCATTTTTGACGACTCTATAGAACCCTTTTTTGTTTTCAAGACCGTCACAAGCCAATGAACTTCGTTTGTTGGTAACCAAAGTTGAAAAAGTTGTGTTTCTTCTATTAATCTTGTTTTCACATGACACCTTAAGAAATTGATTACATGAATCTTCTACCATTTTATTTTTTAAAATCTCTTTCTTATGTTTCAGTAGAGTGGAATGTTTCAGAATACTGAAAAGATGGAATGAAAACTCGTGCAAATTTTTAAAATCTTTGAGTGCTTTAGTTATCGTGTAGCTGTTCTTCTTTGCAGACAGAAGATTTCGATCATGCATCTTGTAACAAAAATCTCTTTGGCATCTTATTCAGCTCTGGGTAATGTTGGTTATAACTTATGAGTTATAAGTTAAGGTCATGGTTTTAATTTTCTGATGTAGGCTTTAACGTGGATTAGTAATTGTTCATATTCATCATTACTTTTTTATGCAATGCCTTTGATGTGAGACTTAGTATGAAGTATTAAATGTTGTAAACTTTTTCAAAATAAAATAAAAATTTTGTATCTAAAATTGCAATATAACAGAGGATCCTTAATTAAGTGTGTAGAATATTGATAAAACTACAAAAACCTTTTTCTTGCGATTGTTGGCTTTTTGAACTGCACTTGAAAACTCCACAAACCATAACATTGCAAAAACCAACAAACTCACACAAGATGCGTTAAAAACACTCAAAGCCACAAAACAAACCCCATTCAATATATACCCCTTCAAAATATATCCACTCAACTATCTCACCCCAACAAAGTTAACTCAAGAAGATAAATGAAGCTTTGGACGAGAGCGTTGAGCGGACTTGTCACCAGGCGTGCACCATATTCTATTCATACAGCTGGTGCAGGCCTTCTGCGAGGCGTGTGTGCAAGCAGCCATACGCGCATGTTTGTTTAATGCAGGTGGCACTCCACTCGTTTTCCCTGCATTTATGCTTTATGGCTGCTTTGTTGATCTTTGTTTCTGCGTAGTTGTTGTTTTTTGATGGATTTACGATGCGAACTAGAAGCTCTTTAAATCATTTATAAAGAGATTAACGTGATTTATTTTCAGACATTTTATTTTATCAAAATGTATTTTTTATGTAAAAAAACTTTTTTTTATTTGCACAACGCACATTTTAATTAAGAGAAGTCAATATTTAATAACGATTTCTTGACAGTGTTTAAAAACAGGAAAATAATTTTTTTATTATTAAAACATAACTGACTCATTAGTGATTTTATTTTTTAGTTCATGGTTTAAAATTTTATTTAAAATTGCAAAATCCACAATAAAGTCTTTTGATTCAGAACGAGGCTTTTCAAAAAGGCATCACTGCTTCAACAAATACCGCGAATTATTGAAAAAATGTATTCCAAAAGTATGAAAAAAACGAACAAGATTATTAAGAAAAACAAAATTTCTGTTTTGTTATTGATGTTTAATGGGAAAGTAATCAGGTAATACACTTGTTGGCTTTGAGCCAATTTCATGTGGCTCTTCTTAGCATTATAAGTAATTTTATTATTAACGATTTTATTTATTCGCTTTTTTAATTACTCTTCTCCATTCTTACTAGATTACATTTTTATGAAATAATTAATTGTTGCATTAAAAATATCCCATTTAGGCTTAAATACCATTACCACGATAGACTTTAATACTAATATTGTTGAGTTCAATTTATTACATTTATCATTATTAACATTGTTTTTAATATTATTAACATAGTTATTATTATTTTTATTATTATTAAAATAGTTGTTATTATTACTATTGCTACTATTCTTTTTTTATTGCATCACGTGATTCTCTTGAGATGGCACTGCTTGCAGAGAAGCACCCCGGCAAGTGGGTAGCAGAGCTCTTCACGATCGTTCGTCAATTTGCATTGGCAGTCCTGATAGTGATTTCGATGAATTAATTAACTTTAAATAAATTTCTATTTTGTTCCTTTTATAAAATATTATTGACTTTGAAAATTCATAAATTTGGTAAAATTTATAAATGATTATGGACTTTGAAAATTCCTAAATTACTTTGAATAATGAAAACCATTACATAATTCATAAATTATTTAAAATCATTATTAAATTTATGAATTCATTATTTAAAATTATTTTTCTCTATTTAATTCAAAGAAATAAAACAAAAATTTTAACGATTTTCTTCTCTGGAATGAGGAAATTATATAAATTTTTAGTGACCAAATTGGAATAATTATTTCAAGAGGTAATAACGATGCTTTTATGTCGAAAAAATGATGATTGCCATGCTACGCTCATATGAATATCCCCTTTATTGCTGCGCAAATTGACGAATAATTTGCGCGATCAAATATTCTTTCCATGAAAAGAAGTTTTGAAGATATTGGATACGATGGTGATGATAAAAACTAGCGATTGAAAAAAAAATATTGTGAATATTGAAAAAAAAATATGATAATAAAAAGAATATAAAAGATAAAAATAAGAATGAGAAAAAAATAATAACAATAATAAAACAAAATTCTGACTAATATGAAAAAAGAAAAATAGAAAAAATGAAAAATATATTTAAAAAATAGAATAAAAGTAATAGTAAGGAATAAAATTAAAATAAAGATCTAACGAAGCATTTGTAGCACTCAACGTGGAAGTCTTTCTCCATTGAAACCACTCTGATGGTCACTCCGTTGTCCTGGAAGCGGTAAATTAATTTTTTTTTAATATTTAACATTTAAATTTTAAATGAAAAAAATATTTTTTAACGTTTATTATATTTATTTAATTGTTTTATTAAATAATTTCATTCAGTTGTAAATGAAATAAAACGGAATTTTGCTCGTGTTTTTTGGTAATTAAAAGTTAAAAATAAATTTTTTACGATGATTAAAATTATATTCATGCTTGTTTTTTGCTATGTTAAAAATAAATGAACACCTAAAACCATCAATTTCAAACATTCTCATTCATTAATCCATAATTTAATCAATTAATAATTTTCCATTATTTAATTTATCGATTCATTCATCCATGCATGCATCCACCCATACACTCATTCAACCTGGGTTGGCACAATACAGAGAGAACAGGCTGCACATTTGGGAGCGTACAAGCTTTTAAGGATTAAGAAATACATTAAAGGATTTTTTAAAAGTTAAATCTTTAAAAATCAGAAACGTAATTTTTTTTCAATCTTAGCGTTAATATAAAATTATATAATTATTTAATATGCTATTTTTGTAAACCTTAGAAAAAAAACCACAAAGTCACACACTCTTTGCGAAGTAACCTTTTATATCACAGTCATTTTCAAGCACACTTAATCTACAACGTTCATACCACCCTATCATACCAAGATTATCCCACTCTGCCAACTTAATGACACCTCTCAAATCCCCCCCCCCCACCACGACCCTCCCCCCTACACCAACCCTCCATCACACACAACCAGCCCTCTCCCTCAAGCACTCAACACCTAACCCACCTATGGTAGTCCCTGATGCAGTAGACATTATTGTGCACATCGATGGTGAAGGGGACTCCGTCGAGACACACTTGACAACGATGGCATTTGAAACAACGAGGGTGGTACGAATTGCCCATCGCCTGCAGTATCTGTGTGTGTGTGTGTGCGTGTGTGTGGTGTGTGTGTGTGTGTGTGTGTGTGTGTGTGTGTGTGAGTGTGTGTGTGTGTGTGTGTGTGTGTGTGTGTGTGTGTGTGTGTGTGTGTGTGTGTGTGTGTGTGTGTGTGTGTGTGTGTGTGTGTGTGTGTGTGTGTGTGTGTGTGTGTGTGTGTGGTATCTGTGTTATGTGGAAGTATGCTTTTTTTATAACAAACTACTAATATTATTATCTATATTAAATATTTTATACCTGTCAATACATTCTTTTTGTATCCTTCCTTTTATAATGTTTTCAAATTTTAGAAATGAAGGCCTACAAAGTGATAGGTACACTAACGTCTTCAATGATCAAGTGACCACACAACACACACTTCTCAGACGTCTGCTGAAAACCTGAGTACTGTTTAGTGTGCGTGTGTGTGTGTATGTGTGTTCGTGCGTGTGTGTGTGTGTGTGTATGTGTGTGCGTGTGTGTGTAAGTGTGTGTGTGTGTGTGTGTATGTGTGTGTGTGTGTGTGTGTGTGTGTGTGTGTGTGTGTGTGTGTGTGTGTGTGTGTGTGTGTGTGTGTGTGTGTGTTGTGTGTGTTTGTGTGTAGGTGGATGTATGAGTATGGGACACACACCAGATAGTCCTCCTCGCAGTAGATGCTGCCTTGAATGTTGTAGAAGGGCTTGCCTGTCAGCGATCGGCCTTGAGGTTTGAGAGGAAGGAATGCATTATTGTGTGTGGTATTGATTGAAGTGGAAATGGTACTTTTGTGATTACCGCTCCCAAAAGTGTAGAGACTTCAACTGCTGGGTCAGTTTGAAAGACCCCCAAGGCATTTTTCCAAGCACACACACGCAAACACATACATGCGCACACACACACAAACAATGACACACACACACACACAAATACACACACACAAACACAATGACACACACACACAAGTACTGACCACATGAGGAGCAGCTGAAGCACTCCTTATGGTACATCTCTCCTGAAGCCTGACACGCACTCGATGGTGTGGTGATCTGCTGCTTGCACTTGCTGCACACCCCTGCCATCAAATAATTACTATTTTTATGTTTTATCATTATTTTTGCTTTCAATTTTATCATTGCCATAATAATTTATTTTAGTTGATATGGATATTTATATTATTATTATTATTATAACCTCAAGTAGAAGTTTTGTATTTGGATAAATATGGATGTGAGATGAAAGGAAAAGGCAATGGAGAAATGAAAATAGAGGTTGATGATTTGGAAGAAGCCATATTTGGTTTAATCAAATGCTTTAGGGATAAAGTGTTTAGTGAGAAAACAGGTTTAAAGATTGGTTTGAAAGATGTATAGCTGGTTAAACCACCATTTACCTAAAGAAGTCAGCCTGTCGTTCAGATTCTCTAGCAGTTGTTGGTAATACTCATCAGAAGAGACTAAGGCGTCAGTGCTTTCGACAGGATTTGCGCTGGAAAACTGCCGAGGTTCAGAATTACTGTTTTTAGTGAAAAGGGGAAAGTTTTGGTGATGGCTGTTAACAACTTTCTTGGTGGGCGTGTTGGTGTGGTGGTAGCCATAGTAGGGTGGAGGTGGTTTTTGTTTTAGTAGCACCTGGTTTTTTAATAAGTCAACATTTAGAGAATTGTCGTTAAGATTGCTTTGGTACTTTTGTTGCAATTGTTCTCCCAACAAGTTCATTTCTTTTTCAATCTTTTCAGTCAATTCATCCACTTTTTGTTCAGCCTCTGAAGGTCTTCTCAGAGGAGATATGGTGTCATATAGGGCATTTTGCACATATACACCATCATCCAGTTGATTTGGAAGTACGCCTAAGTTATTGCTGGGTACAAGAACAGTCTTGGTGGATGTCTTAGTTGCATAATTAACAAACTTTCCTAATGGTAGTTTTGAAAAAGGCTTATTTAAAAAATGGGCGTTTAGATGTTGGTCGGTTTTGTAGCCTTGTTTGTTGAGATTGTCGACGTTGTTGAAGTAGGATGGCTGAGGACTGGACTGCTGCGAGTCCTCAGAAATTATGCTGATGCTCGAGTGGGAGGCTTCATCGCACGAGTTGCTTATGTCGTGTTTGTCCAATTGACCACTTGCACTTTCTTTACTTTGGTAAGGATCGTATGCATTGTCGCAATGCTCCGAGGCACGCAACGCAGCGCCGGCTTTAGGAATTCTATTGATTGCACTAGAATACTTTGGCAAAAATGGGTCTGTCTTTTTATTCATTACGTATCATTCATATTTTTTTCTTTGTGAATAAATTTATTTACAATAGTATTTAAACGAAGGTGATAAACTAAGACATTGTTCATGTAAAGAATTATTTATTTTTTAAAACAACTATTTTTAATAATACCAACTTTGTCTATCTAATTTATTTTTTTTATTTTTTGCATTTCTATTCAAAGTTATTATTTGGGATGAAAAATTCTAAGAATTTAAATTACTGAACACACAAGATGTTTAAAAGCATTGCAGGTACATCTAACATCCAAACTTCAACAAAATTATAATATTTAATAATTACTAGTTTCAAATATCTTTATTGTTTTATTCTATTTTATTTCTGTGTTAAATATTTTCAAGTGAAGTGTTTTTGGTTGAGAAGAGCTTCACCCTTTCTTCATGCCAAATGACGGCAAGCCTCCCACATAGCACACGACGTCTGCCAATTTTTGCTTTAAACATTTTGCTAATAATAGGTTCTTTCAAGTTTTCTGCATTCAAAATCACTGTTTTATTTTTGATATCCCTCATTTGAAACTTTAGGTCTTTTAAAAAAATATTTTATTAACTATTTAACACCTATTTTATAAATCATATACAACCCTTTTTATTTGATCAAAGCAGGCGTTCTATATTTTTCAGAATATCAATTGTCAGCTAAGCGCCTTGTGAGTTATAAAAAAGAATTCAAAACAATAAAGATTTTTAAACCATAATTATTTTAAATTAATGGATTAAAAATAATAATGTTAAACCACCTAGCCAAAATTGCACTTACTATTTTATTATTAATTCGTCAATATTTAAGTTAGTAGTTCGGGGAACAGAATCTTTTAAATAGTGAAGATAGATTTTTTCAAAATTTGAAATGTTACTTGTGCGACGTTTTGGGTGCATACCGGTGTGGGGAGAGGGGTGAGGATGATGATGATGATGATGATGATGACGATGATGATGATGATGATAGTGGGGTTGGATGTGAGAAGAACTTATTAATTTATTATTAGTTTTCTTTGAATTTTATCAAATGACTTGAAGTTTTTATGATTTTTCAAGTTCAAATATAAAACTAGAACAAATGTATAAATACTGATATAACATTTCAAAATAGCCTTTAAAACCATTCAAACAAATATTTTTAGAGTAGACCCAACGATGTTGATAGTGAATTGACAATTAAAAATAAATAAACCGTGCAAATGTAAATTTGGCTATTCAAACCTAGTTAAATCAAATTAGTTAGACGAGATTTTAAAATTGAATACTGATTAAATATTATATGATGAACACGTAAACAAATATTGCATAGTTTCTCAGGGGTCAATGAACGACACCATGATGTACCGAGTGCCGTTTGTGACAGGAAGGCCTGTTGTGGAAATGAATAAATAAGTAGTTTTCAAGCGCTCCTCAAGTGACATAGAAGCCTTAAGATTACTGCCTCTAAACTGTAATTTATTTAATTTTAAACAATAGCATCGCTTTAACCTTAAAAATGGCCTATAACTCAAATTAGTTTTTAAAACGTGTGTATTAATATTAATTTAATACACCATAATCCTGAAATTATTCGATTTTCGAACTTCAATTAAATCCATGCAATCCCCCATGTACGCAACCATCCATGCAATCCCCCATGTACGCAACCATCCATGCAACCATCTACCTTCGTGTTGATGAGTCAAACGACCTGGGTGCATCAGCATCCAACCCTTCGGTATTTTCTTCACATCGCATTCATACCTGATCAATCGTACGCCACCGCCCTGAAAAAAGTTGTAACTAATTACAAGAAAATGTGTTTAAACAAACTTGGGAAATTCAGTTTAATTTTTATAAACTTTCAAAATGCCTATTTAATACATTGTTAAAAACTCATCAAAATTATCAATCAATCGCATTCACACACACACACACACACACACACACACACACACACACACACACACACACACACACACACACACACACACACACACACACACACACACACACACACACACACACACACACACACACACACACACACACACACACACACACACACACACACACACACACACACACACACACGAATTAATTGATTTCAACCTCATAATCAACGCCACAGTTATTGAGGGCGATGTTGATGGTGAAGGTGGACGAGTCGGCATGCGGTCTCAGCCTGTCCTGCTCATCTGGCCTGTACCTCACCACGAAGTTCATGATGGCTCTGCTCTGTAAGGAGAGCAGGTGGTGTGGTGGTGTAGTGGTGTGGTGGTAGATTCGATTGATTACTGAAGGGGCGTCATTGATAAACGCTGTGTAGCGCATTGAATAATAGTCGTGTATATTTACAAAAAAGAATTAATGTTGTTTTTCCATTTAAAAAATATAATTTTATATTTTAAATGTAAACTATAATTTTTTTATATAAATATTTAAATGTACAGATATTCAACCTCGGAGTAGTAGCCTTCGAAGGCCTTAGAGTTGAGAGGCGTGATGTAGAGTTTCAAGAAGTGCAACCAATGCTTCTCCCAGTCTATTTGGTTGGTGTGGATGTCCACTGTTGGAACATTCTCGTAGCCGCCTTGCAAACGAGGGTCCTGGTGTTTGCGTCAATGGATGGCTAGAATAAGTGGGGGTTAAATTATGTAGCAGATTTATGAATGTGTAAAATATATATTCAAATAAAGGCATAGAAATCTAAATACAACACAATTATTGGTTACAAAATTATTTAACGAATAACTAAAATGAAAAGTGAATTGATTACTAATTTAAACATACATGGTTTTTTCCATTGGACCAGCCTCCGTTGTTTTCCATCTCAGAAACCAAATCGTCACAAAACTTGGGTGTCACGATGGGAAAAAGGAAGACGTCAGGACAGGGCTGGATGGTTGATGAATGTTTCATCGAATTAAATGTTCATGTTTTAAAAAAAATTAATTTACACGTAGATACGAAGTTGTTAAATTTGAGAAGAAATGCCAAATTAATTTGAAAAAAGTATAATGATTATTATTGGAAAATCAAGCCTTTATTATCGATGGGGTCCTTTTATTTTTATATTTGTAAAATATTTTTTTTACTATAAGTTCTTGAAAAATTATAAAAAAAGTTACTTGAGAAAAGTTAGAAAAGGACGTGTTATGGAGAGTGGTGTGGTAGTCAGGGTGAATGTACTTTTTATCCCACGTCTGTATCCATTTTCGATTTTTTATAGTTTATTGTTACTATCAGAATTTAAAAATTTTATCGTTATAAATAACTTAAGTTTGAACAATCTAATAGAAAATATGAAAATTATTTTGTGCCTTAACTGAATTTTTTTAAAATATACAATTTAAATCAAAAACAGAAATCATTTGAGAGCCCGTAGTTTCTTGCGAATCACATTACTGACAGCAAGAATCGTAATAATTCGTTTTCTGAGCAATTAAATAAAAAAACCTAATTCTCTAAAAAAATCTAATTAACTATGATTATGGCTATATTACTTTTGAAATATAAAACTTTATTGGTTTCACTAAAACTTGTAGTGTAAGTGCTTCGATTAACATACGAACATATGTGTTGCTGAAGATGGCGTAGAGATCGTTGTTGAGGTGATGTGTCTCGAAGTTCTCGTTGCTCACCAGGTGGCCAAAGTACGCGGTGTTGTCGACATACATGTGGACGTACTGTGGTGGAGGTGGATTGAGGAGGCTGCTTGAAGTTGGAAAAGGAAGTATGGGTTATTGATGTAACATTTAAAACGCGTCTACCGATCTAATTTGTATAGCTTCAAAAAAAAATAAGTTTTACAAATTTAATTCATCGTTATCATCATCCTGCTTTGTTTTATGCATCTATAAAAGCAATATAACGACCTTGTTTCGAAGTGTGTGGCATAGCGCAACGTCGTAGTCGAGGCCTTCAGGAACGGGAAAGTCGATCAAGGCAGGCAGGTGTTTGGACTTGACGAGGAAGGCATTAGTGACGTAAGGCACGTTCCAGACACCACTGTGGTGGTGTGAGAGAAGAGTTGAATGATGAGGGATTAGGGAGCGGGAGTTGTTTGATGTTAGAGTTTTTGATGTGATGGGAATAGATTTTTAAATAGTTCCTGGGATTTGAAAGTTAAGATAAAATTTTATATCATTTTAAATACCGCATTTTCGAAAGTATACTCCAAAAAATAAAGTAATTAATATAGTTAGTATTTATTTAATAACTTTTTAGAATAATCAAAAGCATGGAATTATAATTCAACTCTGTCATAAAGATGTAACACTTGACCAAACTATCTCCAGCAACTTTGCAAAATCAAAGAAGCTATCAAGCATTCTTGAGCACCAAACTTAACCAACCAAGCTACCAACGACTCACAGTCTCTGCTTGGACACAAGATCTCCGTAATCAAGGGATCTTTTGTAGTAGCCTTCCGAGTTTACAGCACCCCAAAAATTGGTCCACATCTTCCCAGGTCTGCCCAGCATCGGTGCAATCACTGACCTAGTTTTGGAAATTGTTTTAACAAACTTATTTTAAAGCACATTAAAATTAAGTTTTCAAAAAGTGGAAAACTTTTCTCTAAATTTTGGAAAAAATATTTAATATTTTAATTATTTCTCCCATACCATCATTCGTATCATCATCGTCACAATCGTCATCATCACCTGTTTCTTTCAATTAAGAACTCAAGCAGATGAGTCATTTCAATTTGAGATTCTCCATCCAGGTGGAAGTAGTAATCACACTTCACTTTTATGCATTCTTTGCTGTTTTAATGACGTTAACGATGATTTCGACAAGCATCATATTCATGATGTCAATCATGAGAACATTAGTATTACAATGATAATATTAGTGGAAATGAAAAATGGGCACAGCTAATCGAAAAGTTAACTTGGAGAGATTTAAAAAGTTATAATAATAATTATTGAATTTTGAAGAATTTTCTGAAGCCACTCACTAAGAATGCTGTCTGGCTTCGTAGTCGAGAACCTCGCTGGATTGAATTTGAAAGGACTTGTAGAGATTTGAGTGCGAAGATTCAAAACTCTCTACGGCTTTGGCGTGATAATAATCCTGAAATGTTTGCGAAATAATCATTTTTATAAAGTTAGAGAATTTTAAAATTTTGTATCTATTATCGACTAAGTTACAGTTTTTCATTTCAATTTCCCCATGCCTTATATACCTTTCATTATTCTACTTATAAATTCATTCAATCCACCTATCAATCCACTAATTCATCTCCCCACCAAATTCCACTCACAAAGTAATGCACAAAGATATGCATGCGATCTTTCGGGTAGGTGAGTTCAGAGAAACGAATGAAGAAGTCTTCAACGAAGGGCATCAACTGCTCAATGAAGATTGCCACGTACACTACAGGCAAGTCTGTGGGCTTTAGGTATAGAAAATAAATTCAATAAAATGCCGATAATAGGAATGCCCCATTAAAACTTATTTTTAATTTACTGTCCACATATCATCATTCTGTGCACACTAGAGTTAGAACTCTTTTGACTTTTTGTCAAATAATTAATACCCTGTGCCCACAAAGGCACCTCAACTCCTTCAAGCGAGATGCGGTTTCTTGAGCAAGTCAAGCATCCTTCAGTAGGCGACCACTGGTCAGGGATGTAGTTCGTGAAGCTGGAGAAGGCAGCCTGCAGAGGATATATAAATAATCAAAATCGAATCGATAAATTTTTTAATATTTAACCATTCCTTTCGGTTATATTTAAATCACTTAAACACATTTCAGCCTTATGAAACATTTTGAAATCAATTCTCTCCTTCATCTTTAACAACCTTGATAGGACCATTACCATGCACGACAGCAGGGATGTTCTGGGTGACTATGTTGTACAAGAAGGAATGGCCATCTTCAAACTTCACCGTCACGTCGTCTGTGGTGCCATTAGTAAGCGTTAGTATTTTGTTATAATTCGAGAAAAACCTTAGATGTTGGTTTGATTCATTTTAGATTTTTTATAAATATTATTCACTTTTTATAACCCTTTAACTACGTTAATTGAAAGAACATAATTCTTCGTGCCGCGGAAAAAGAGGCTTTCTGACCTCTCATCTGCGCCCGCTCGATAATGATGATGATAATTATGAATTGTAAGAGGTTACTAGAAAACACGTTGGTTTCATAAAAACTCTATACTAGTATCCGTGTTCTTATTTAACATGTATAATAAAAAAGCAGATCTGAAGTGAAACGCACCCAAAGCTCCATTGAGGTTTTGGAAAATGTAGCTTTTACTGTCTAAAGCCATTTTGTACTTATCCTGCGGGTTAGAGGAAAGTGATAAAAGCTTGCACTCATGATAAGTGACTTATCTTTAGAAAAGCTGCAAAGAAATAGCTATAAAATCTATAATAATTTCTGTTAGTTCTTTTGTTTTATTTTACTAACCAAACGTGAATTTGATAAGACTGAAATAACTCACGCACCCTTTCGTCTAGAAAAATTTTAGTATAGAAAAGCTGATCATCAGCATCATCCGCAATAGCCGAGCTAGTCACGATAGAGTAGAGTTGAGGGGCGTATCCCATGAACCCTCCAGAGTTCAAATAACGTTTTTCGGTGACAGGCACTGTTGGGTAGAACTCCTGTGTTGAAAGACGATTGCTCTTGTGAATTAGTGGTAAGTTTTAAAAGAACAGTTTACGCTTATTGGAATAATTATTTTCGCGTTTTAAAATCAGATCTTAAGATTAGGATAGCATCGTTAATGTTGACCAATAGATCTTTATCAAAGCACACATACATCTAAACTTTCATCTGGCCAGCAGAACGCTTCGGCCGAGAAGAGAACATTGGTGTCAAACTGATAAAATCGTTTTAGAAGTCTTTCAGACTCTATGGTGAAGACTACATCGTAACTGAAGTATGGTAAAAGAATTTTCAGATTTGTCTCATTTTAGTTTTTAAATAAATTCATTTAAAAATGAAAAAATCCACTTGGGAACTTCTAAAATCGAAAAAACACTAGACCTGCCAACCTGTCAACAAACATGACGACCAGATTGCCTGAGTACTTATGCTGTTCCAATGCCTCTTTCAACAGCCTTACTTTTTGACCGCCTCCATAGGTAAGTGCTATATCTCCCCCTTTCCACTCCTGGCCCATCCCTAGAACCTGGGAAGTAGAAAAGGTTTTTCGATTTAATCAGGAAAGATTTAGTCGTAATTGTAAATTATGAAATGGATGTAATACGATTACTTTTTTAATCATATTAGTGGTGTTAACATTTAAAAACTTTAAATATATCATTATTAAACGCTAAATCCTTAAAGCTTGACCAACTTCCACATTGTAATTGAACTTGGCAGCACTGTCCATGAAACGTTCAAATCCATCGTTGTTTTCAGTAGCAACAGTATAAACGATAAAATCTGAAATTTTTTTACAATTAATTTTGGATTAAACTATTTATTGTAGTCATTCTGTACTTCGTGGGTCAGGAAATGCCATTCAGACAACTTAGCGTTCATGAATACTATTTAACACATGAAATGTAATAAATTATTTGTGTAAAATGTATTATGCAAACTTTCACTCACTTTCTGCATCCGCTCTAACTTTAAAAGCAATTGATGATATCAAAAACAGTAAAATAGTCAGGAATCGTTGAACATTTTTTTCCATCTTCAACTTTAAAATCATTCGGAATAAGAACGTTGGAAATCCAAAAATCTGCCCAGACGTTTGTCTCTCGAGGCAGTACAACAAAAAGTTGCCAACGCGTCAAACTCTATTTCGGGTCTTAAATGGAAAGGAAACAATATCACGTATGCATCATTCCATCCTCTTCCTCATCTTTAACGCTGAAGCCGGTCTTCATTATAATATTATAAAGAGGTTATATATAGCTTGGAAGAGAACCTGCTTAGTGATAATCATCACTGCTTTAAAGTTCTTCCTTTCCTTATTCAGCGTGGGTTTTTGATCTAGAATTTTCCGAAAGTTGAAATCCTTAAACTTTTATATGCACAAAACATGAGGGCTCCATTGAAAATATTTTTATTAACTTTTTCAGATCATATTTTTGACAAAGAGGCATTTAATAAAGTAAAAATATAAAATTATAATTGGATAATACAAACTTCGCTGTTAATAAGTTTTTTAGTTATAAAATTAGTTTTAGATTAAGACCTCGTTAAGTACAGGACAATGGAAACGCGTTAAGATTCGATTCTAGAGATAATAATAATAATAATTGTCCTTTTTGTATAGCGCCCGGGCACGCAACTGAAGCGCTTTCACTGCGTCGTAATGCAATAAAGAAATAAAAATAATTATAATAGTAATGTTATGAAAAGGAGAGCAAAGAGTAGCATGGAGTAATTATTAAGAATGATAGGCTAAGTTAAAGTAATGAGTTTTCAGTTTGGCTTTGAAAGTCGAAAATTGGTTGATGCTTCGAAGTGCAGGTGGAAGGGCATTCCAAGTTGTTGGAGCTGCGTGACGGAAAGCTCTTTTTGAGATGTTGTTTGTAGTGGATTCTTGGTTGAGGAGAAGAGATGAAGATGAACGCAGTTGTTTGTTTGATGTTTTTTTAGTTATGAGTTTGCTGAGATATGACGGTATTGAGGTTTGAAGAATTTTGAATGTGGTGATGGCTATCTTAAAGGATATTCGAAAGTCTATAGGAAGCCAGTGGAGTTTTATAAGATTTTCCTTTGATGATTGAACAAGGTGATGGCCTGGGTAATCACAGTTGAGTGTGATTCTAGCCGCCTTGTTTAAAACTGATTGTAGACGATTTCTTTCTTGATTGGTGATATTATATAATAGCGAGTTACAGTAGTCAAGTCTGCTTAGTATTAGACATCGGGAAAGTGAGGCGGAGAGATCAGTAGTAATGAATGGGCGTATGTGTTTGATTGCTTTGAGATGATAGTGTGATGATTGGATGATAGATGTGATGTGGTTTTGGAAAGTGAGTTTGCTGTCTAGGGTGACTCCGAGTATTTTGAGATTGTTATTGATGGGGATTTTATCTGAGTTGATGTTGACAGATGATATTGTGTTTAAACTATTTAATTGATAAGGGGTGCCTAGTTTTATTATTTCTGATTTAGTGGTGTTAAACTGGAGATAGTTATTGAGAAACCAAGTTTCCATGGTTTGTATGCAAGATGTGAGGTTACTAGTAGCTTGGTTGGATGTATTAGGTGTGATGAATTGAAGAAGTTGTATATCATCAGCATATTTATGGTAGGTTATGTTGAATTGGTTGACTATATTTGAGATAGGTGAGATGTATGTGGTGAAAAGAAGCGGTCCAAGAACAGAGCCTTGAGGAACGCCGTGTTGTATATTGGTTGGTGATGAGATGTGTGTACCTAATTTAACTTGATAATGTCTATTTTCTAAATAAGATGACAGCCAGTTTAAAGCTGTTCCATCAACTCCAAATTCTTTAAGAAGTTTGTCGATGAGGATGGAATGGCTGATGGTGTCGAAGGCTGCTGATAGGTCGAGTGATGCGAGGAGGGTGGTATTTTTTGAGTCGCATCCGTTGAAAATGTGGTCAGTTAGATGGAGTAGGGCTGTTTCTGTAGAGTGGTAAGGTCTATAGGCTGATTGGTGACTGGGATAGTTTGGATTGGAGGTGATGTGAGGTTGTAGTTGTTTTAATACGGCCCTTTCCATAATTTTTGATATGGTGGACAGGTTGGAAATAGGTCGATAATTTGCTGGATTGGTTGTGTCGAGGTTGGCTTTCTTTAATATTGGTGTAATTTGGGCTGCTTTGAAATTAGATGGAAAACATCCTTCTTGGAAAGATAAGTTGACGAGCTGTGAGATGGCTTTTGACAATATTGAGCTACATTGTCTTATAACTTGGTGAGGAAAAGGATCAATGGGCGATGTCTTCGTGCATGTAGCATGAATGATTTGTAATATATCTTCAGATGTTGTTGGTTTAAAGTTAGATATGGGGTCAATGATGTTTTTTCTATGAGTGTGTATGAACTGTTCGTTTTGAGGTTGTGATAGGAGATTATCAATATAAAAGATAATATAAAATTCAACACAACTTTTTTTATTTTAAACTTTTTTTTCAAAATGAGCAAACTGCCTTTTTTGATTAAAGAAATATAAAAATTCAAATCGATTAAAAGTATTTCTCACACAGTTACTCAAAATAATTCGAAATAAAGTTCAATGAGTATATCAAACAAAATCGGCCACACAGATATGGACGAAGTTATCGGGGTAGGTGAGGTGGTTATAGAGCCAGTGCAGAGGCATGCTCAGAGGTGGAGAAATTCCGTGAATTAAAAACCTAAGATTTTCAATCAACTTTACTATCTTTTCTTCACCGTTGACTGTTTTAATGTCATCCTTTACAATGGTTTCTTCCGTCTTTCCGATTTCGACGGTCGTTTCTGTGTTACTTTTCTCAGAGAATTCTTGATTCGAGTCAAGGGACAGGGCAGATAGATCAGGTTCTTTTAAAGGAGTCACATCTTCTGTGCCGGTCTCAACAGCACAAACATCGATTGGTTTTGTCACTTCAGATTCCTCCACTGCCGATTTATCCCCGTTTAAACGACGAGAAAACGCTACTTTGAAGAGATCGAACAACGTGTGAGATTTGCCCTCTGAGTCGAATGGAGTGACCAGACTTTGTGATGTTTTGTTGCTGCAGAAGTGGATCTTGAATGGAAGGTGTTTGTAGCTACCGCTGGTCTGGTACGAAGCCGGAACACCCATCAGCTGCTGGTTCACCAGCCAAAACTTCTCAAAGTTCTCTTTCAGCATACTCTTGGAAAATAAAATTGATAGTTCATAATATAGCTTACTTTAATATATATCATATGTAAATGAATCAGTTTTTATTATGTAGATTATCAAAATGAAAACATAAATATTTTTTTAATAGATGAACATGCAATAAAAAGTGGTTAGCACCTCGAAAAGAGAAGATACATCAGCAGGCTTCATGGAGTTGATGTTCTGGCCTTGATACTTCAGGAAGTCTGCTTCCTTTATGCCACTCATGAAGAATGATCTGTATTCAAAAATATATGCTTAGAAACATAAATAAACTAATAAAAAATAAATTTTATAATTGAAAAAATCAAATTTTAAACCTAGAATTTAAATGAAGAGTTTTAAAGAAATTACTTTATGCATTCTTGGCTTTGGAAGGCAATAAGATCATCCTTGGGAAAGTTTGTGTAGTGCACTGTGATGATCCAAGGGATCTGTACACTTTTCTATTGGTAAATTCATTAATTTTGGAAAGAGTTTTTTATGGAAGTGAAAAACATATAGTGTTATAACAAAATTTCACTTTTAAAATATAAAAAATCCATTTTAAATAATTTTTAAAAATATATTTGAAAAATAAGATAAAACCAAAAATTTACATAAGATAGGCACTGTAGATCGAATAGGACACCGACTGGCCAGTGCCATCTGAGTATGTTTCCATCCTGATCTTCAAGCCATGCATTAACCAAGGAGCAATCAGGTGACAAAAACTTTTTGAAATGCTTATTAACCTTCTCGTATAAAACAGCAGGAAAATATGATTGCCGTCTAATACTCAATAAGAGGGGCTCACAATCTTCGCGGATGAACTGTTCATCCTCACTCAAACAAAATAACACTGGTATTTTGCCTTCCCAATTTTCTTTCAACAATTCCTTGTCACCAGCCATAAGTCTACGTTAATCTAGTTTATTGAATGTTTTAAACAAATGATCATAATTAGGAAGTTCATTCATATGTTTAGAACCATTTACTTTTAGAAAACATAGAGCCGTACAGATACTAAATTAAATAAAAAGTTATAAAATGTTTATATTTTAAAAAAGAACCAGAAAAATATATTTATTTTTAAAATAAAATAAAAAATATATAAAATAAATCACATTTTATAACAAAATGTTCAATAATCCATAAATTGTTAACCAAAGTACCTAAATGAAGGTTTGTCAAAGTGAAACAAGTATGAAAATCCCAAAAGTAATTAAGTTAAATTCATTTATATCGACTTGAAGACCTTATTTTTTACGGATGGTTAATTAGATACAATCCCAAACAAACTTCTTAGAGCTTAACTAAATTTTTTATATGCTTTATAATGATCATATTCTTTGAATTAATTTCGGAAATGTGTTCTTAACCAGTTTAACACGTTCTGGAACTGTAATTGTCACTTCATCATCGGGTAAAAAACACTTCAGATTTAAACCTTGGAGATCTTTGACGCAATTGCTTGAAAGGGGAATTCCCCAAAACATAACCAAAGGCTGCAAGTCGTAGCCAACGGTGTTTGAGAATGTGTGAAACCAAAAATCAATTTTATCTTGATTAACTTTTGGCTTCCTGCCATTCGTCATATTGTTATAAGATCGAAAAACTTTCTTGTAGGCTTCCCAACCGAAATGATGAGCAAGTTGAGCATAAATTATGAGAGCAAGTCCTGGGTGCTTTTTCCACTTATTGAAGTCAGCTCCATTCTTCAAAAACCTGATTCCTGCTTGCATCTGTTTTTTCAACCAAGGATGAGTCCATGGCAGCATGTTACAAAACACCTGCATGCCATACAGAGTGAATATGTTGACAGTAACTTCTCCTGTTCCTTCGAACGTCCAATGGCTCTGCTGCATGTTGTGACCCATTTCATGAAAAAGACCCCAAAAATTTCCTTTCTTGAAGTTACTGACATCAAGTAGAAACTTTTCATCGTTAGGAATGGTGACGTCCATTTGAGTGACAATGGGATAACCAGCGTGCATGTAACCGGCAGATGGTTGTTGATCGGCCACCACCCACATCTTCCTGTTCTTCTCTACGTCAACTCCAACCAAATCGCAATAGGCGCAGATAAGCTGGTCATACATAGCGAGTACTTTAGAAGGGTCTTCTAGCGATCTGATGGATTTAGAAGGGAACGTGAACATCACATACTTTCCAATCAAGTCGGCCCAAAGTCCAGGGTGACATCTGTTTTCTGGCCAGGTTCTCTTCGATTTCTCATCTCGTGAATCATACAACGGAGCAAGCACTATATTATACAACGTCGCTTCAATTTTGGAATCTTTGGCTTTCGAACTGATCAAATAAACGCCTCCGCCGAAAGGCGATGAAATGTTTATCTCGCCTGTCTTTCCGACGTCTATTTTCTTCACTAAGTCTGGCCATCTAGTCACCTGAGGAGCTTCCAAGTAGTCTGTGTGAGCTCCAATCAGTACCTTCCAATGACTTGTAATAGAGGTGATTCGGATCAAAGCGATGGTTCCCGCAGCGACGTAACACCCAGTCGGAAAGGTTGTCTCTTCTACAGCAGCAAACATCACTGATTTGTTGGTCGTCACAGGGGGAATGCTGAAGTCTCCTGGGAAGGCTTCAATGCATGGTGCTTTTCCTCCCGGTGCATTGTGATACTTGGCACACACAGTCCAATAGTCGAAGAGATTCTTATCACGCAGCGTTTTAGTATTGATTGTGCCCTTCTCTGTAAGTCTGCGAATATGCATTTCGGCTTCTTTCCAGTGTTGTAAAATATTTGCTTCCTTTAAGTTGAAGCATTGAGTTGGTAGCTCATCGATTAACCTTATTAAAGAACACTTTTCTAAAACATGGTTCATTTCTTTACACTCACTGTGAATTCTCGAAAGATTCGCTGTTGATGCCATACTCTTTTTAGGAATGAATTTCGATCCATGGTCCTTGACTATACCTTTTGCAAACATTATTCCACTTTTCAAGATTATATCACAGTAAGGTATATTAGAAAGTGGTTGGTTGATGTTGCCTTGCTGCCAACCCCAAGGAGTCACTGCAACTACTAGAGCCCCTCCAGATTCGACATACTCTTCAACCAAGGCTTTCATAGTACTTTCTCGAATCCCAATCGATACCAAGATATCGAAGCTTTTCAGTTCTGCAAGGGTCTTTATAGTTCGTTCTGTATCGAGCTTCAATATTTTATAGCCTGTGTTCACATTCTTTTTCGTCAGCCAGTTTCTGGCGTTTTTGTAAAGTGTTGAGTTGGCAAAACTTGACGCCTGATCAGCAAGCTGCTTGCCGTATCCACCATGAGAAAAAACCATTATCCTTCCTTTTCCAAGTTCTGCAACCGCGATTACTGTATCTTCTTCGCTTTTTCCTGTCAATACTGCTTCAGCCTTTTTTCCAAACACAATTATTTGTCCCGCCAAACCAATTGGCTCTACCGCTTCAACTCCACACAAAATCTCTTCTCTGCATCTCAACATCTTCGAAAACTGTTGGTTTGATAGGAATAATGGAAGTCTTGTTAAATTATTGGTTATTTAGAAATGTATAGTTTTTATGATATTTGAAAAAAATAACACTCACATGATTGTAGAAACACTTTTAGATTTCCACTTTTGTATCTTATTTTATATTATTTAGATTTAATCAACTCTGAAAATTGTCAATAAGTTTATTTTCGATCAAGGTTTTGTAATTTATAGAATGTTATTTTTAAAATGTGTAGATAAGATCAATAAAAATATGTATTTGTAACGAAAGCAGTTATAAAAATTATTAATAGACTCTAGAACTTGGCGTTTGTTTAAACTAATTCTAATTGTTTGGAAAATTTGATCAATTCAAAAAACTAAAAACAAAACATCTATTCATCAAGACTTACCTATTGTCTTCCATCATTAGGACGTTCATCGGTTTTTCCATCAGTAGTAGTTATAAAAGTTTAGACACGTCATTCTACCGCCTCGATCTGCCTTCAGCGATTCGTAATATTCTATTGATTAACCTTGTTGGTAATAAGTAACAGCTTTACATAGAATTAAGCGTTCGCTCATCTTACATAGAATCTAATGCATAAAATGTTTATTGAAAGGTTATTTGTTAAGTTTTTCGAAAAATCATTTGTTTTATAAATAATAAACTGCGGAATTGTATAAGTATTGTAATGCAAAAAAAATTTTTCGTCTTTATACAACTTTTATCTTATTATTATAAAAATAGATTAGAATTCGCAATTACGGTAAAACACTATGTATAAGGCGCATCTCTAAAACTATGAAACAAATAAAATAATAAAGTTAGATTTTTTATGAGGTGAAACTAGTTTATTTTTTACTTAATTTTAAAATCTACTAAATTGTTTTTACCCTTTTGTTTTCGGATGGCTTTGAGATATCTTTAAATAAAATATACCTTTTAATACACTGTAAACTATTACCCAAATGAGGTCTCTCAGTTATTGGTATTCTGTTAAAAATTAAATTCTGCTATTTCTTTCTATTTATTAGGAAAAAAACTAAAATAAATTTTTTTTTTCTTTAAAGAATAAACTAAAATAACCTTCTATTTTACATTTTATAGCAAGGAATAAATAATTGTTTAAAGTCAAGAGAATTCTACATTTGATTTTTACTAAACATTTATTATATATTTGAGAAAAAAAGATTTGTTTTTTTAGTTTCCAAAGCTACAGTTATTTAAATTTCACTCGGTTCCATATCCCAACATACAAATCTTCATGTATTATCCTATTTACAAAGAAGAAATAAAAATACATGGTAAGAAACATATATATTTCTTGAAAATAAATAAATGTATGCAAATTGAGAAAGAAAAAAATATATATCACTTATGAAAACAACAGAGAAACGAAATTAAAATCGATTCTCTCAACTAGTCATGTCTAGCTTTCTTTTGAACAAAGCTATCAAGTGTGTGGCATGCCTTTGTAGTGAGCTTACTTCTCTTGTTAGCTGCCTTATTCTCATTACAACTTTTTCTTTTCACATTACTGCTTTTCTTCGCAGTTTTTCTTTCCTTAGAAGTATGACCATTCGGCGAGCTACCAAAACTTACATTTAATTCCTCATCGTTGCTTTTATGGAAAAAACTTTTGATTCCATTGTCACCCCTTTCAAGTGGCTTTTCAACGGGCACCTTGTGAGCGGCGTTTAAGTACTGATCGCGTTGGAGTTGCTTCGCGAAGTGGTAGTCCTCGTGTTCGGGCACGTCCCACACGCTGACCATCTTGCCGCACTTATCACACTTGACAAGGTCCTCTCCCGTCACGCCCGTTCCTTCACTCGATTCGACCCTTCTCTTCAAAAACTCCTGCAGTCTGTTGCTGGGTTTTGGAGCCCTTTTCTCTTCTTCCATCTTCAAGAAATCTACTTGGTTATCAGCGGCATTCGGACCGTTTAAAATGATTTCTGAGGCTCTGAGCTGTGAGTTAACAATGGCTTTTAGAATGTTAGAACACGAAGTCTGTTCTGGTGTTCTAATATTGCTTTCAACAAGCTCATTCTTCTTCACTGACTCATCTTCACAATCCCTGAAAACACTATTCCCATCCTCCTCGTCATCTTCAACTTCCTCACCACCACCACCCTCAGCAACAACACTCTTCTCATACTTCTCATTATGCCTCAACCACCTCTCTACCCTCGTTCCAACGGGAGTGTTCGATTCTAGCTTCTTCAACAACGCCTTGGCACTAACAGCCTCTTCATCCAGCACCACATCTGCCTTGTCTTTGCTGGCCCCTTGAGAAACTAATGCAGCCTTAGTGGTCGGACAGGTCGCAACAAATGCACTGTCGGTCTTTTCTGCCACATGAAAGATGCCCCTCACGCTCGGAGTCGCCTTAGATCCTTCATTTTCTGAGAAATTTGACGCTGAGATGCCCATATTGACTATGGCAGGCTCCCTGTGTTGGAAAATGTTTACAAGAAATATATTAAAGAAGTTTTATTTCGTTGAATCTAATAAAAATAAAATACAAGAAATTGTTTCATTGATTTAAACTCTTAGTGGTTTTATAAGCCTCTAAATCTCAATCACGCGAATCACTTCCTTCTACAATGCCATGATTATGAATTGAACCGACTAGCATTGGATTAAAAAAAGTTCACACCCTTAAACGAACCATGCAGGCGACTCTTGGGAGGCCCTGTTGAATTGCGAGAGAAGACGAAGTGCCGTGTTCTTGAGGTCTTCCAGCTGGTAGGAAAGCAAACTGCAACAGCGGGTGGAAGACTGCACAGAGGCGTAGGATTGATACGTCACTGAGACCGTTATTGTTCTCGCCAGTCTATGATGCTTTGGAAGTAGAATAAAAGTACTTTTTACTTCATTCATTTTTAGGTAAGTGGTTGTTAATGATTGAAATTATTAAATTATTAAATATATAGGTATTTATTGTAATAAATATTGTTTGATGTGATACCAAATAATAATATATTAGAAAATTTAAACAAATGAAAGTCAAGCGTTTTGTGCATCAAACTATAGCCAAGGCGTGCGACTCACAGCCATTTTGTCGTTGTTCAGTCTCTCAATCACCTCCTCTGACAAATTCGCCACCCACATCGACACCTTGAAGTCACATAGCAAATAAAATTAATTAAAATTAGTTGTTTTCTAAAATAGCAAAATAATTCAACTGTGAAACCAATTCAACCAACCTTTTCTTTAGTATTAAGCTTTTCTTTTCCATTGAAATTCTTGGAGCATCCGATCGACTGAGCGAGTTGTCTGGCCGTCACCGCTTCTGCATCAACGCCCCTGCACAAGTTGTACAGCCAGTTGCTGGTGCGAGGAGAGAAGAGGAAGTGGTAGTTAGTTAGTTAGGGATGAATAGTTTTGATAGATAACATAGAATAATTTTGAATTTATGATTGATCAAATAAGAGAATTAGCCAAATTTTAGTGAAGTTAATAAAATATAACTTCATTAATTAAACTATTAAAATATTATTTTATTTGTGAAACATAAAAAATGATAACTAAAATCATAGACAATGTATTACACATACCCATTTTTGGGTCCATACTTGCTGCACAGGTCGGCCCTGGCGAACTGGCACAAGTCCTGCATCACACTGACGCCCAGGTCGTCCTTCAGACTCTGGCCCAGCTTGCCTCCCAAGTTGCGACTGCAATGGCGTGCAACCATGAAATAAGAATTCATTTGTATTTGTTTCTAGTTTACATTTCAAATATACAAGAAAAGTCTGCGAAATTTAATGAAATAATAATTAATTTGCATTTATTTTTAGTCTACATTTCAAATATACAAGAAAAGTCTGCGAAATGTTAATTTTTGAGTTGGGGAATTGATGATGATGATGATGATAAAAAGAATGATAACGAACACTTTGTGTATGCCAGTTTTGGAGAAAAGAACAGGCAGAATATCTTGAGAAAGAACTGTTTGCTTGTTAGGCTTATGCAAACCACAAGCCAGTTTCGACAGCATCTAGAGTTTATAGTCAACTATTATTATTATCATACCAATAAAATATTTACAATGTAATAATTTTCTATATTGGAAACTTTTCAAGACTTAAAGTTTTAAAAAGTTCTATTTATTTTAAAAAATGAAAAATAATTTATTAATAAAATCAAATTATTAAAAACACAGCACTTTGTTATGAGAGATGCCAGCTGAACAGCGAAATGAAGTTTTTTGAAAGACGGTTGCCCTCATCTCCTCAACCACGCATGCGCCAATCGCCAGTCGAACGTTGTATGGATCAGTACATTGCTGTAGCCAAGAAGTGAGAATAGCTTCATTGCTTGGAGATCTATTGGTAGTTGACGGTTGCTTGGAAGTGTCAGGGACGATTTCAGGGTTTAAGAATGGATTGCAAATGGTGTTGTCTGTTTGGCAGTCATTATCAATATCATCCGATGCATCTAGTTCTCCATTATATTCAGCTATGACAGTATTTGTCATGAGTGAAGCAAGAGGTTTGAATCCTCTTTTCATTCTATCTTCCACCTCGTCTGTCAAGTCAATGTACGCCTCATCGATGCTCGCTCGTTCCACACAGCATTTCAAACCCATGCCCATTAAGGTCTCAATCACTTCAGCCCCTGCTTGTCTGTACCTATGTCATGAAATATTAGAGATTTAATAAAAGAAACTCTTTTTTACAATTTTGAAGATTAATTTGAATTGCGAGTAAATATAGAGACATAAAAATATATAAGTTTTTTTAGTACTTTGTGAGATTAGCTTTTCCTCTGGATTCAGGTACCCTCACTAATTCAACTGTTGGGCACTTCTTCTTTGCATCTTCCCCCATCATTCCTCTACTTACTCCTAGGTTTCGAGCTTCATAATTCACTGCAATAATCCTTTGTGAATGATTCAAAATATCATATTTTCAAAATAATCAAAGTTTGATTATTTTATCTCAAAATATCTAAAGCCGATTTTTATTTTAAATTATACGAATGAATTTACCCTCCTCCTTTATAAGTTCTGTATTGAACAACGGCACAAGGAAGGCCATACAGAGCTGGGTTAGATCTTTGTTCAACCTGGACATAAAAACAGTCCATATCTATAAGCGCAATAATTCTTTCCATGTTGACAATATCTTATAATTTTAAAACCACGGGAACTATATCAACACCCGCACATTTCTAATAACCGAAGCTTGAAACAGCAATTAATTTTTTCCTAAATTTAAAAACTAAACTAAATTGTTTATTTAAGATACGATAAATTTAATTCTCAGGCTTCAAATAAAATTACATTAATAATAACGATAAATTTACTGCAGAAGATTTAACTTAAATCATTTAAGTATAACCGAAACTATTTCAAAATTTGTGTAGTAAAAAAGAAAAGAAGAGAAACTGAGATTTAAGTTTAATATTTATAAAAAATATTTTTATTAAGTAATAAAAATTTAAATAATAAAATATTTTTGTAGATTATTTTTCAAAAATAGAATAGTAAAAAAGTCAATTTAATATAGGCTATAAATTTTTAATTGTATAATATACGATTCGTTTGAAACTTATGTTTTACTATATTAAATTTTATTTCTGTTTATCAAGGATAATACTTAATTTAATTTACTGTATGTATATGGTTTGATAAAACAGGATCGATTAAAGACTTCGATTTGCAGTGTCTTACTTTCAAAAGAATGGAAAATCGTATCCAAGACTGGATGCATTTTTTTAGTGAAAGGAATATAAAAATATTATCCATCAATTACAACTATTTCTATAGCGCTTTATGAGGAATTCAAAAGCGCTTTCAATTAAACTTTTTAAATTAAACCGGTTTTACATTTATCAATTCAAATAATAATAAAAACAATTAACCCTAATAATCCAACCTCACCCACACCACCATGATCATCATTGTCTTTACCATTAAAAAATTTAATCATCACCACGGTACCAATATTCCTACTACATCATAATCATCCCCACGTCATCTTCATAACCACAAAACATAATCCTAATTTTCTTAATCTTCTTGCCACTGGTGTTGAGGCTACGACAGAAGGTGAAGGAGAAGTCCTTGCCAACACTGGAACTGTTGTTGTTGTGGATGGTTTTCTCTTTTTTGTCACAGCTCAACTGGTTCCATGCGGCCCTCTTGGTTTAATGCGGCCATTCCTTGACTCAAAACGACCAACACTCACACAAAAAACATTCTAGTTAATAATATTAATTTTTTTTATTTAGATTTAAGATTTTAACATTTTAAAATTCTATACCCAAAACCGTTTATTCCACAAATTTATTTGAGCAGCTATCAAAATGGCAGCCGCTAACCAAAAAAAATGTAAAATATTCATAATAAATACTCCGATAATATTCTTTTTAGCTATTTAAAATAAGCTAAAAACGCATGTCTTATTTTTAAAAAATAAATCTTTAATATTAAATATTTAGGTTAATGTTTAAGTTAGTTCTATCCGGTTTGATTTATTCAGTCGTAGGCATATTTAAAAACGTGGTTTTACTTTTCTCTATTTTAGAATACTTTATCTTATATGAGGTTTTGGCTCTTTTTCACTATTTCTGTTCTGATTCTAGCGTCCCTTTGATCCTCGTGATTTATTAAGCAACAAGTGAGTAATATACTTTTAATTTTTTTCTGAATACATTTCATGTGTATAGAAAGACGAATTTAAAATACTGTGCTCTCATGTTTATTTTAAAAATACAAATTCAAATACAAATTTATTCGTACACTTTTAAATAATTGATTTTTCAAATGTACGAAGTTAGGGTATTTTTCAACTACTTACCGAAAACTCTAAATCGATAAAATGTTCGCTATTTTTTATAAATGCTAACAAAATCTAATTTAAAGATATTTTTTTACATTTTGATGATTATATTTGCTATTTTTTAAAACTTCAAAAATAATATGACTATGTTTTTAAAATTCAGTTACGAAAATTGTTTTTTTCGTTTTAATTACCACCATACTCATTCAAAAAACAATTATTTTTTCAAAAATGATGGTGTAAGAGAATTAAGGGTGTACGAATTATCTGGTATTTTACGGTATATCATTATTTTATACCATGCACACCATGACGTTAGAAAAAATGTCCCGCTTCTCAGTATACTAATATCGGATGTCACGAATTTACAGTAACTTTTTAGTTGTAAAAAAATATTAATTAAAAAATGCAATGACTTAAGAGTATTTGGACATATTATCATAATATAATAAAGCTTTTAAACTATTAGATTAGCACCGTTTGTTCGGATTCTCATAGTAATAAACATTAAGGAAAGTAAGGACATTAATACACTATTATGATTTGCTTGTTAATATACCTTTCTTTAAATACTACGTTCTTTTAAAATAATTAATGTTTTTTCGATAAAAAGTAATGGAATATCAATTAAATTAGTTTAAAAAACATTTCATGAAGTAATAATAGATATTTTCGTAAAAAATATTAGGTTACGAAGATTTAAATGGCCGTCATTAACATTTGATCCATATTTTGTCATTTTCGCAGCATAACTAAACGAAAATTAAATTCAAAAGTTTCGTTTAGATGAGTTTTAATGACTGTAAGTGGTCTCTGATAATCTGAAAAACTATTTTATCATTTAAAAGAGATTAATTCAAGTATTTTACTTGAAATTATTTTCATACTCTATAATACATACATGAGTACACATCAGTGTTATTTTCGTAACGAAAACGAAAACGACAATTCTGAATAATCGTTCCACGAAAACGAAAATAAAAACTAAATTTATTTTCAAAACGAAAACGAAAATAAAAACTATAATTATTTCCAAAACGAAACTGAAATAAAAACTATAATTATTTTCAAAACGAAAATGAAATAAATTTCAAAGTATGCCATAATATGTAAATGTATAATTCATATAAAAAATATATGTCTATGTTATAAACATTATCTTTGGGCTTTATGAAAGTAGCGCCATTTATAAAACGTTATTTTATTACCGCTTCGCTTTGTCAACCGTAAATTTTTTATTATATTTCAAATTTGTTATTACTCAATAATTTACGTACTCAATTTTTATATTATTTCAATTGACTGTTAATTTATAAAATTCATTTTTTGTTAATATACAGTTCTATTTTACTGTTTCATTTTATGATCAATTAATTTTTTAGATATAAAAAAATAGTGTTCAAAGTTGTAAATTAATATATTTTCAAACTAAAATGAAAATAAAAACTTTAATTATTTTCAAAACGAAAACGAAAAGAAAAACTTTAATTATTTTCAAAACGAAAACGAAAATAAAAACTATAATTATTTTCAAAACGAAAACGAAAATAAAAACTATAATTAATTCCAAAACGAAACTGAAATAAAAACTATAATTATTTTATGAAACGAAAATAACACTGGTACACATAAAGCAAGTTTTGTTGAAATCTAAAATCTAAATATGGAAAGACACAAAGTCTAGTCAAGTATATGTATATGAATATATCTTATAATTTAGATTCAATTTTAAGTTTAATTTCTATTAATCTTTTACAATTTTCCCTCAAGGAAACACGAATTAGATTAAAATAAAGTTCAGGTGAGCAAATAAATAATTCATCAGTCAATGAAAAATGTCCTTCAAGTAAATATTCCAACAAAGAATGCTAATAGTACTATTTCTACTTCCACTCCTACACCTCTACTACTACTACTACTACTACTACTACTACTACTACTACTACTACTACTACTACTACTACTACTACTACTACTACTACTACTACTACTACTACTACTACTACTACTACTACTACTACTACTACTACTACTACTACTACTACTACTACTACTACTACTACTACTACAACTACTACTACTACTACTACTACTACTACTACTACTACTACTACTACTACTACTACTTCTACTACTACTACTACTACTACTACTACTACTACTACTACTACTACTACTACTACTACTACTACTACTACTACTACTACTACTACTACTACTACTACTACTACTACTACTACTACTACTACTACTACTACTACTACTACTACTACTACTACTACTACTACTACTACTATTACTACCACTGCTACTACTATTACCACCACTACTAATACTAATATTATAGGGTTGAAACCACTTTTTTCACAACAACCACTCCATCTACTACAGCTTTTGTTGATATTGAAGCTAAAAATCATCACATTATAAATATAATGAAGTTGTAAAAGTAAAATGATTTGTTATAAAATGAAAATATATCCCAAGACTTGCATCAGAAGTCATTTAAATACTCAAAAAGTATTCATAATACATACAATAGAATAGAATCAAATCAAAACAGTAATAGGATGAATAGTAAAAAAAATGGCTTTTGAGGCTTAAATGGACGAAGGAGCAGACGATTAAAGCGATTGATTAGAATTTCCTGCGCATCTATAGACTTATTACGTTGTCCGGCCTCTTGGATTTCCACTACTAAATCTCTTTTCCTGCTCATTTAGCTACTTATAAATAAATAAGTTCATCATTTGTGTATAAATATCAACGAATAAATTATTCTTTGTATGTTTTATTATGTATACATTTGTTTGTTAATGATTATTTTGCTATACGGGAACACAAGAATCACGAACGCACGAATGCATGAGAAAGAAACTAAATTTCCTATTATTTTCGCCTATCAAGAGCAGAAGCGGTTTATGAGAATAAATATAGATTTTGTAGCTTTTATCTTTTGGTATTCGTACCGGAATTCCTAATGACTTGACCTGATTTCCGCGGAGTATTCCATGCTTTTTCAATTTTAACTCCAAGAAGAATTTGGACCTTAATGAGATTTTAAACTTTTATTTTTGTATACTTTTTTTCTTTACCTGATACATAATATTAAGGATTATTCAACGATAGCTTTTTATTTTTTATAATGTTGCGCGTACTTCCGTTTGTTATTCTACAACATTTATATAGAAACATTTTTACAATTTGAATCTATATCTTTTTCGAAAAACCAACTTTACGCCGATCACTTATTCTGAGTCGGATGTTTGTGTGACAAATGACCGGTTAAAAATTAAATCTTGGACTGGAGAGTTTCCGCTTTTTTATTTTTTTACAAAAAGTTTCTTAGAACTTATTACTGACGATTGATTAGTTTAATTCGCTATAATAATAATAATAAATATTATATTATTAAAATAGCTTTTAAACTTTCAAGAAGACAATTCTTACAATATGTAAAAGTGTGTGTTGTGAGATAAACCCGTTTAGATAATTTGCTTGTTATAGAATTTGAGAGAATGAAAAAATAGAAAATTATTTTATGAACAAATTAATGAATAGGGAATTGATTCATTAGAGATGTCTTCCATAAACTGCAGCAATGCTTCCAGTGCGCATCGGAGAATAATCTCCCTCAGCTCATATATAAACATTTTTCTCTGCGAGTTTGTTATCGTGGAATTATTGGTGTTTTTATTGCGATCAGTTTGTTTTTTCATTTACATATTTTATGAATTTTTTTTTCATTATGACCGGGAAAGTGAATAGAATGTTTCAAGAAAACAACATCTATTTTGATAATATAACCGAAAAAAAGTCAGTTAGAATAAATATCCATAGGTTATTATTTTTCAAAAGTTTTTTTCCATTTCATAAAGCAGATCTTCATGCACCATAAGCAAGAAGACACTCGAAAGCGCAAACATTTGTCCGGTCAAATAGTCACCTGTCTATTACATTTTAAACCACGCCTCCATTCTTAAACTCCACCCTTTCTATCTTATTAAAGATTCATATGCATACTTATTATTGCTTGAATTATAATTTTGTTCTTAATTTAATTGTTTTCTGCTCACTCACAGTTGATTCGTAATTGTTATTCTATTTCAAAAAAAGTTAATTAAAATCGTAAAATGAATGCTTTGTACGAATTAAAAAAAAGTGCATAGTTGAAGCAACACATTGAATAATTTAATAAAAACTTTTTTTTATATTTATATAAAAATAGAGGGTTAACATTTATTTTTGAATATAGGATACATTTAATAACTGATGTTTTTTTCAGTTAAATATAATCAATAGTTAATTAAGCAACTTTATTTCTATCAACAACAACAAATTGTATCGAAAAAAATTAATGTATTTGTGAAAAAAATGAATCAGGAAGATTGATTTCATTTTTCCGTAATCCACATCTGAGTTTGGTTTACAAATAGTCATTTTCTGCTCCATCAACTAGCATTGACCCTCCATTCATTGAAGCTAACATGGCTTTTACTTATTATTTCCAAATTAATTAGACTTAAAATTATTTTTGTGAACAATAAACGACATTTTATCTACAAGTATTAAACATTATTTTGACAAAATTGATAAATTTTTTTTAATAATAAAAATAAATGATATTGAAAGTTCTTATAACTAATTTAAGCCCAGCATAATAAACAAAGATTTAAATATAACTCCAATAAAATAAATCAAATATGCATAGATACATACAAAGTGAACGATAAAATGTCGGAAAGAATTAAAGGATATGGTAGAGATAGTGAGAAGAGCGCAAAATCTATAAAGAAAGATCAATCAAAAAATAAAAACATCCGCTGAAATAAGACTACAAATAATTCCATAAAGGGAGATACGACTAAAACTCAAACGTGCGTAATGGTGGAATTCTATTGGACGCTGCAATGCCGAATGCAGACTCCAATCAGCGTGTGACGGAGACAACAGTATCTTCGAGTCATTCTTTATTGGCTAATTCCACCTAGTGACGTCGGCAGTTATTTTGGAGAATTCGCATACGTTTATAGCATTGTTTCTTCCATATATTCTCTTTAAATTTAATAGCAGCTTCGAGAAATGTTTAAGCGCGTGTGGGTGTGCGTGCTTGCGTGTGGATGTGTTTGTTGGCGTGCGTGAGGAAATTAGTATAAAGTTGAGAGAAGTTTTTGATATAACATGTCCATTGAACAAAATAAAAAATATCGAGTTTCAATAGATTTCACCAAAGCTTCAATTTAAAAAAACAAATTTAAACATAAAAACTAATGTTTTTTGTGAAACAAAGTATGGCAAAAATATTCACAATTTATTGAAGAAAAGCAAACTATAAGGTGCATTGCGAAAAGTTTCTTCAGCAGTTGAGAGAACATTCACAAGAAGAGCAGTTATTTCGGTTAGAAACCCGAAATGAGCAACGATTACGCCTTCAAGAGCATGGAAATCTCGAGCCACAAGCTCACAAACCAGCATGACGGCTGCAACAACCAGTCCAACAATCATCCCAGCAACCATTCTCCCATAAACACTTCTTCACCAAACGATCCACTCAACAAACATTCTTTCTTTAAAAACTCTTCAAGTTCGCATTTCGACGAAGATAGAGCTTTCAAATACAATCTTTCGGACGCCTCAGAGAAGCAAGAAAAGGAAGAGAAAACCACCAATATATCCTACCCACCCTCGGTGCATTTCAACGAAAAGAAAGCTAACGACAGATGCGTGGACAAGTGTTCAGCTTCAAACAGCAAGTATCAAGCGGTTGATGACAAATCTTTCCACTCGAACAAGTACAACCACTCCTTCATGAACCAGCAAAGAGCACCATCTTCCTCGCAAAATTTTCCGTCACGACCTGCTGACTTCACACCATTCCCTCTTCTCGTCTCTCCAGCTTCATCAGCGAGAATTTCATTCCTAGCCAGCAAGCTTTTATCACCAAACACTCCACCTGTGCATCAACCCTTTTCCAACCATTCGTACCCATTCTCTAGCCACTTCAACTCTCCTTACCACTATCAGAAGTCTGGCTTCTACCCTCACCTCTCACACCAGCATCTAGACACAAACTCAGGCCTCGAAGGGTCCGGCTGTCGTCTGATTGAGTATAGAGGAGCCCAGGTGAGAATGTCTTACTTATCTAGTTTACTGTATTCTTCAAACTGTATTCCATAATCATGTAAATATTGGAAGCCAAACTAAATTTGCAGTCGAGTTGTAACTCTGAAAGATATTGAACGTTGAAGTGTTTTTAATATGCTCATAATTTCTTGGAATTAATGTTGTGAAATATTTAATTTTTAAATTTTTTGAATATTGACTTATTCAATATTGCTCCATCAGGTGGCTGCTTTCCGAGTAGAGACGAGAGAGCTGATTTGTCTGCCTCAGGCGTTTGATTTGTTTCTCAAGAATCTGGTAGGTGGCTTGCACACGGTGTACACGAAGTTGAAGAGGTTGGACATCACTCCCGTAGTGTGCAATGTGGAGCAGGTTGGTGGGTTGGTAGTCTGTTGATGGCGTTTTAGGTTAAATATGGTCTGGCGTGTGTTAAAAGGCAGTATTAGAGTTGTTTCTAGAAATTTAGAATTTTATGTTGACCAATTTGAACTGTGAGATTGAATGTTTATTTAATTTCAAAACCCGACCTAGGTCCGTATTCTGAGGGGCTTAGGGGCCATCCAGCCCGGAGTGAACCGGTGCAAGTTGATCTCGCCTCAAGAGTTTGATGTTCTCTATGAAGACTGTACAAACTCAAGGTTGTATTTTTAGTTTTAACTTTTTGAATATTTTCAAGCCTGTGGAATTTTTTTTTCAAATCTTATTTTCAAGTTTTTTTCTAGTTCATAAACTATTATTTTTGTTAACTTCTAAACATTATATTTATTTTGTTTCATATCTTCAAAAAAACTAATTTTTTTATATTCTTGATTCGAACCTATTATGCATTGAATCACCGCCATTAGAATTAAATGCGAAATATGTATTATTCATAGTTTCGCACTACTATTTGGTCCGATTATTGTATTGTTTCAAACGAGTTAATTGTTTTGAGACAATCTAAACAATTTATTTGCATTAAATTTTAAAAATTAGTTAAAATTGTAATTTTTAGAAGCAAGAGTTCCAAAAAATCTAAATTAGTGAAATAGGCTGAAAAATAAAGTTAGAAAACCTCAGTAAAAAATGCCTTGGCAATAAAAAAAAGAAAAATGATTATGATTCTTTCACAAAATGGTACATTCTATACCAAATAAAACACAAAAAGTATTTTCATGAAGAAAAAAATTATAAAACAAAAAAAAGTATTTTTATAAAATGAAAAAAGTATTTTTCTGAAAATAACTACAATAAAGAGCGGAGTAGTTGTCGTGAGGCTTATTGATGTAGAACAATGTTTCAACGACCCTCCATTCGTTACCCGCTCGTCTTGAAGCCTCTCTCGGCGAGTCAATGACATTCATCCGTCTAGTTATTTACTCGTCCATCACTTCAGGCCTCGATCCATCTACTCATGAACTCATCCGTTGACTCAAGAGTTCATCCATCTATTCTTTTGTTTTATCCCTACACATCGACGTTTTTTAAATTCAAAACACTCAAACAGAATATAAATATCAGTAGAAAAATAAATATTCTTAGTTAATTTTTCATGTAAAAAAAACAATTAATACAGCAATTGAGAAACCATCTAGATTGTTAATAAGTTATGGACTCCGAAATTCATTATTACGGCCAGATTCACAACTCTCACCTTCTATTTGACTCATGCAAATACCCTTCTGAGCAGTAAGCATTTATTAAGTTCATCAAAAAGTCCTGTTAACGAGAAATGCATCTCAATGGTGTTAGGAAAAATAAGTTTTATTGTTGTTTAAAAAACCATTAATGTTGGCCTTTAGACACATTTTTCATAGAATATATATATATATATATATTATGAATTAAAATGAAATAATCATCAATTAAATTTTTTTAAATAAAATAAGCACTAAGTTGTGCCAAAGAGAAGAGGGTGGAAGCTGTTTGTATTGCAACACGAACATAAATCACAAACGTCAGCTCGTTCGAATGGCCATTCCACAGACGATGGCCGTAATAAGAGCAATAAAAATATTGCTGCGAAATAGCCATATTGAAAAAGGGATAAGAAAAATAAGCCTTCTCATAATCCTAATGGGGCATATACGAATTATTTGAAGTGGATGTTGGTCTAACAATTAATTGATGTTACATTTCAATAAATTTGACTTATTTTGAACATCGAATTTTTGTTAGACATTTGTGTATAAAAATAAAGTGTAAAAAAATGTTTTAATAAAAATTAAGTTATTTAGGCTTTAAAATCAATAAAAGAATAAGAAAAGAAATAGGATTAATATATCAATAGTGCAAGATCCGGAGGATCACCTTAGAAGCCGGAATAGAGAGTGGCCGTTGGTTCAAGTGAAAGACCTTTTCGGCCGTTAAGATTACTAAAGATCTTTTAAAGAATTAAAATGACTCATATTTCATAAAAACTAAATATAAAAAGAAGAATGTTGAAGAGTTTGTGCACAAGAAATTATGTAATTCATTAAATACGTTTTGATAAGTGTTATATGTTTATAAAAGTAAATGAATAAAGATATTGCGTAAGTAAGCGACATTGTTAGCACATCCTCTGACCTTTGGGCAGTGATGAAACGTAGTTTGTACAAGGCAAGAACAACAGTGTCAAGCCATAGATAAGGAGATTTTGAAGAGAGAACAATAACAAAACAGTTGGCCTTTGAGTGTTTTATTCAATGTTTGAAAAAAAAAATTTTTTTTATATAAATTAAAAAAGAATTTTTTTAAAAATATTAAATTATTTCAAAATAAATAAACAGTAAAGACAATCAAAAATAAATCGATAATCTTTCCGCAAACTCAATCAAGAAACCTATTGAAATATAGAAAATGCCTCACTTACTTTTGAATTAATAACAATGGAAACTGACCCTCGTTCTACCTCTTTCGCAAGAGACCTCAGGGTCAAGCAATTTCACCCAGAATCATCGGCTGTCCAGCCTTTATTCCCGCTATGATTGAGAATGCACTGAATGCATTCAGGCTGGATCTTCAGACTTATTAAGTTCTTATATAGAGTAGTTCAAACTTAGTTTTATTTTTCATGATTTGAAAAACAACTTGAGAGCTTTCATTTTTTCAATGAAAGGTGTTTTATTGTTTAAAAAAACAAAGAAAACTTACAAAGATTTGTATTTTATTTCAAAATTTATTTTGTCATAAAAAACTTTTTTAGATATGCTACACTTCAAAAAGGCGAAAAGAAATCGTATGGGAAAAGGACTGAGAAGGAGAATAAAAATGTTAAAAAGCGAAAAAGGATTCAAGTGATGTATGTTTTCCATTACAATGGGTCTTGTCCGGGTTATTTCAGTATTAATGAAGAAGCTTTTCGCTGATCTATTCTCATGTTTAAAAAAATATTTTTCCTTCAAAGGCACCTCATCAGTAATGAAAGTTTGTGTCGTCGTTGTAATGAAGATGCCATTGCTCGTGTTCGTAACATCCATGCAGCCAGTTGAACTAGTAGTTATTGCCAGATTTAGTGATCTTTACGCTTTTTAGTCTAAAAAAGTGTTTAATTTGTACAAAGTTTATAGAATAATTTTTTTGCATGAATATTCCGTTAAATAACTGAAATAGTAATAAATCTATGAATTCATAGAAAATGACCAATAATATTATATATAAAATCACAAATACAGCTGAAAAGAATAAAAGAAAAAATAAAAGGCCCTTGTTGAATATATTGCTCGCTTAGGCGTGAATAATTGTGTGTGAGCTGGCGGTTATGTTGCGAGAAATACTCTTTAATACACGGGAAGGAGGCTTTGTGAATATAAATAAAGAGCATTTCTTGAAAATATTAAAAAAGAATCAATGTAAAAAAATTCATCAGAGGAAAAACAAATAAAGTTTAATAAACATTTTTTCATCGCTTTTTAGTTTAACAAATTAATTGTGTTATTTAGTCGAATGCCTTAAAGTTAAAATATTAAAAAAAATATAATGAAGAAAATATAAAAAATTTTGATATTAAAAAAATAAAATTATTATAGTAATTGGTTAACTGTTTCAAACTTCAACTCAAAAATTTTTATAACAAAAATATTTGTTATAATAATATTTTATTAAATTTAAAAGAACAAATAAACGTTTTTATTCTGAAAAAGTAAGTCTTTAGAATCGATTGTCGATAAAGGCATTTCTAACGACCATCGTGATTCGCTTGGTCAGTGACGTCACTCAAATGTCTGAAAAATGTCATATCAATAGAACAGCAATTACGATTAAGATATTTTTTAAACTTTAAAATACATTAAAATACTTTTATGTTTACTTAAAGTTCAAAATTTATTTATTTTTATAGATATTTTTGTCACCAATTACATAATTGTAACAAAGATTTATAAATGTTTATTTGTAAAATAATAACGTAAATTTTTTTCATTATAATTTAAACCATTTATCTATATATTTAATAATAGAATTTCACTCCATATTTTTTAACCATATCGAGATTGATTGAATATTAAAATCAAGATTAGTAAATATATTCAATAACCACCATACCATACCATGAACCATTAATGAAATAGTTGATTTACTTTTCTAAATGTAGTGCCCGTCCTGGCAGGCCTCCAAAGCGGTCACCACTTTCCAACAGCAACGAAACCCTTTCCGAAAGCATCAAAAGACCTAAAATTAACAACTTCTCAGAGTATTTCTCTCAGAATAGATTGCTCGGTATGTTTTTTTTCTTTTTTTGAAATTTACGTTTTTTTAATGTTTTAAAGATTTATTTTTAAGTTAAAACTGTGTATTTACGTTTTTTAATGTTTTAAAAATTAAAAAAGTGTATTTATTTTGTTTAAACTTTCACAGAAGGCACGAAGACGGCTGGATATTGCTTCGATGCACACCAAAGGGGAATGGTTGGATCCGGACCTTCTGTGCTGTCGCCTCTTTCCACATTCTCACATAACTACCTTCCATTCCTGCAAGGCACCCGCTTTCAACACGTTCAACAGCCTTTGCAGGCTAGAAATATGTTTCAAAAGCGCAACCATGAAGTCGCTAAAAGTGAAAACGAAGCTATGAGTAAAAATCTTCTAGAAATGTTCAAGGCAGGAATGAACGTAGGTGAATCAAAAGAAACTCAAGGCTGGGAGATGCCTTCAAAGTTCGATCAACTAGCCACGTCATCTCCACCTTTTCCTCTTCCATTCAACATCACTCTTCCGATGAATTCTATGCAGCAGTTTCCAATGCCAGTCTTCAATCCTTCTTCATCTTCTTGCGCTTCCTCTTCCTCTGATCTTTTGTATGCCCGTTCAAGCGTTAATTCTTTTATGCCTATGCTTAACTTTTCTCCATATAATTCTCTTTTCAACCTAGCATTTTCTGCTGCTGCCATCGCCAACTACAAAAACCGAATGAGAAAAGACCTGGATCACAGTGCTGAGAAAAATTCCCCGAATGAATCCAATGGTGGGCAAGTGCAAGATATTTACTCAAAAGCTGAAGAAACACCAAATAACAATTTACAAAACTGTCTGAATATGAGGCTTTTGAAAACACAGCCTGATATAATGAAAGACCTGAGTAGCCAATATAGGCTTTCCGTTGATAACATCAAGAATCTCTTTAGAAACAACCAATCGGCCATGGAAAAGTGAGTTTGAAATAATTTTTTGAAAATATATCACCATTGAAAGCATTTTGTGAGTCATTGTTTGTGAACATTAAATAAAAGCCTTTTATAATGGTTTAAAAAAGGATAAGAGCTTTGGCGAAACTTAAATTAAAAACTTAGCGAAAAAGCACATGATTAGAAAGTGAAAGTTAAACATGATTCTTTTTGTAGTTTCTAAGTAAACTGCACAGTTTCGAAAACAATCGAACAATTAAGAGTTGAGTGCACAGGCATAGAAATACTCACACACCATTATTATTCATATTTGCTCCAGACAAGCTTTCCATTTCAAGCTTCCAGCTCACCCAGGCGTTTGATTGCTTTGTAAAATCAATTCAGTAAAGTCTTTCATCTTTAAAAGCTTTTGAAATTCTTCAGACATATATAAAAAAACAGTTATACACGAATCTATTTTATTTTTAAAATTTGAGGTACCTGGAAAAAAATAATTTTATCGATAAAGGATAAATAAAGCGGAAATATGGAATCATTTTTAAACATTCCTCTTGCTCAATATTTTCAATGATGAGGGTTAAGAATAAAATGTGAAAATTAATTTATTTTGTAGTGCCATTTGGAACCATATAAGAGAAAAAGAGAGACCAGAGCCACTGCTAGATAGCCGAACTGATAAAAGTACACATTTAAAAAAATTATTAATACAGATTTATATAGATACATTGTAACATTTCAGTTTTAAATTTAATGATTAAAAAAATATTTTTATAATTTTAAAAGTATTAAATTTCATAAAATTCTAAAGTAAAAACTTGTTTTTTTATCTACAAGATCAGGATAACAAAGCAGTAAGAGAACCGTTGAACTCAGATGAAGATGCCGATGATCTAAACCTTGAAATAAATGACGTGAAAAAAACAGACGATCTAGAAAGTTAGAATAATCAATTTTTTGATATTTTAAATTATAAGTCAATTTAATTTTAATATTTATTTAATTTAAACGTTTACGAAAACTTCCAGCCACGCCAAAAAAGAAGGCAGGCTACTCAATTAACTGGCTGCTGAACAAAAAGTGTAACGATGATGAAGGGGATGTAAGAAAAAAAGATGAGGAAAACTTAAACCAATCAACACTTATCCAAACTACAGATTCACAAAACAAAATTCATTTTTCCAATCTTGAGAAAAATGCTTCAGACATGCAGACTAAGGAAGATAGTTCCTTCCTATCAGTTGGAGAATCAATAATAGATTGTTCCAAGTCTAGTAAAATTACAAACGGAGTGATTCAAGACGATGTTAAAACAGACAGAAAAATAATCAAAGAGGTTTTGAGATGCAAAGAAGAAGAAGAAAGTATAAAAGAAATAGAAGATTTGAAAGGACTGTCTAGGCAGGCGCAGTATGACTCCATGAAGCAGAGGATGAAGCCGCAAAAGGACAAGAAGTCCATGTACCCCTTCGACATTCTCTTTTCTAATGTGGAAGTATGTCTTTCATTATTTCATTGAAAAGACATAATTATTTCTCCAAAAAATAAATAACTAAATGACTTTCACTTCAAGTGTTTGATACTTTCTAATGTGCAATTCTTTTAAATCGTTCTTATCAATTATATTTCAGACGGTTTTCAAAGTGACAAATAATAACAAAAACAACAACAATTACTTGGAGTATAAACACAAAATAGAAAAAGGTAAAATTATTATTTTATACTTTTACGTCTCATATTTTCTCGCATTAGTCCTACAGTCCGGCATATAAATGTCCTTATTTCAAAAGATAAAACTATCTCACTCTCATCCTCAAGACATTTTTCATTAAAATACTTTTTATCCAACATTTTCAACTTTTCATTTAATCTTTTTTTAACATGAAAAAATCATTTATTTTGTATTTTGATTTAAGTTTAATCATATGAAAAATTATTTTATAGTGATGTCATTAACTTTTCTTACAAATATATGCTATTTCAAGGCAATTAACGCAGGAAGTATATTCAGTTAATTATTTTGACTTAGTAATTAAGGAAAAAGATAACCGATAAGAATCATGAAGATTTTCTTAGATTGATTGGAAAAATATATTTTCAAAATTTGAAACTATTTAACTTCTATCACATAGGTTTATACATTTAATTTGGATTAATTATTATATCACGAGCATTATCCTCAGCGTGTTATTATTGTCATTGATATTAATGTGTTTATATTGCCTGAGGCGGCAAGATGTCGTGTGGGCATCCAGGCTTCATAATTCGACGCAGTCCATTTGTTGGCCGACAACTATGGAATCACGATTGAGTAATATTAAAATAAATTTATTTCCATTATATTAATTGGTTTTTGCAAATGCTTACCACAACTCGAACAGGTTAATAGAATAGTTAAAACTTTACTTTTATTTTTAAAAGCAGTTTAAAACAATGTAAAAAAATTATTTTTAACTTGTATGCTTACGTATTATATTAAATAGACAGAGTTTAGGTGAAAAATGTGATTTAAATAATAATAAAATATTTCCAAAATTAAGTAAGCCAAAAGCAAGATTTGAGACCACAAGAGGCGTTTGCACATGCATGCAGGTGCTGACTCTCACACTTGACAAAAGGCTTTGTAGCCAAAACTACTCTTTGCCGCTTCTTTATTAGTCTGTCAGACTCATTGAAATTTATTCTTCGTCTTGCAATGCCGCCGATATGTCTTAGATTTTTGAAAACTTTGACTTTTGTTTCAAACATCGTAAACAAACTTAAACCATTTTAGATTTTTTTCTCTCGTTTTTTTACATAATAAATCTAAATAATAATAATTTCTATTTTATAGTATAAAGTAGACATGAAAACTATAGATCCAATAATAATATTTTAGTCTCGATTAACTCGATAATTTTTGAAAACTATATTATACGAAGATATAGGAATAATTGAAGGTAATTCAATTTGTGAAACAAGAATCGCTTTTAATCTTTTGCAATGGTTATGAGACATATGCGAGAAAAAGGCAATTTTTCATCAAATTACCGACCGCCTATAAGACGTTCAAGAGGCATAAAAATGCAATTACAGCCTAGCAATAATCGAATTATATTGTTTTCAAGCCTATCGAATATCAGCACATGTGCCTATCTAGCCTTACATCTGACTTCTTCATCGTAGCTACTTCTTATTAATTCAAAATTGTTAATTATCGCCACTTTAACACGTCACTCGACTCGACCATATGTCACTTAGGCGTCCAAGAACACCTCTAGCACCGCTACAATAAATCGTTTAAGACATCGAAATAGAGATGATTATTAGTGGTATTATTGCTATTATAAGTTGAAATTTATTCATTTTTTGTTAATATTTTAAAATTTAATTTATACTAGAAAACTAAAACACAATTATAATAAAATTATCCACACATATGCTCTGAATACAGAGATGCTCTTAGAAAAGTTGGAAAAAGAGAAGTCAAAGAGGATGAAGTACGAAGGAGAACTGAAGAAGCTGATAGGTCAAAGTCTCAGCCAAGAAATCTCCCCACACGCCAGTCCAGTCAACCTATCGCCTGTCTCTTCCCACTCGGTTGACGCTTCCTCCAGAGAATTAAACTAAGCTAAAGAATTTTCTGGCGTCACCATGAGTAGAAAAAGCTGCGCACTTTTTGATTAATTGTGCTTTCTTTAAGATATAGTATATGTTTATATAATAAACCTGTTTTGTAAATTTTAAGAGTGTTATTTTATTTTGAGAGAAATTAATAAATTGTCTGGGATCAACTTCATCGTAAGAAAATACTTTTGAGAGAAGTTTGAATTAATGATTTTGTTCATTAAGTTGTTATATTTCATACAAATATTAATTTATGTATAGAAACATGATTTCATTAAAATATAGAAATCAAACTTAGAAAAAACTGAAATATTATAAATATAAACATTATATTTATAAGTTATAAAAATCAATGAGAATATGGATCTAGAAAAAATGTTCCTTAACTGAATTGCCATACTTTTCCATTGCTAAAAACTATAACTAATTGTCTATGAATTATTATAAAGTGAATTTATGAAAGAGTTTTGCTTCTGATCCTGAAATATTTTGTAATAATTTATTGGTACACGAAACAAATCGATCTCATATTTTTTATAGTTTCTTTTTCAAGAACTATTTTAAAATAAATTGTTCAAATGACATTTTTATCATTATACCAATAATGGAAATTTTTAATAAAATAAATATCTTGGTGTTTAATTGAAAGAATTTGAAAATTAGTTTTAAATGTTTATATTTTATTAACTTAATTTGTATAAACTTCGAAGGCCAATTCTATCAGTACTAGAGAATATAAATTTTGTAAATGTGAAAATGAATAAAACATACAAGCTATGATTTAATTCAGACTTTGAAAATTAATAATATGAAAATTTAACAAATATTTGAATACACTTTATTTTAATTAAATAAAATATAAATACATTTTGTTATGTTTATCTACGTAAATTCAAAATCTTTGTTTACATCCTTAAAACAAAGTATTATGAAAAAGTTATTAAAATTTGATCAAATTTCACAGTTTCTTTAGCATTCAAAAAAGTATTTCTTCGATGGAGAAAGACAAGGACAAAGAAAAGGAGAAAGACAAAGACAAGGAAAAGGAGAAGGACAAAGACAAGGAAAAGGAGAAGGACAAAGACAAGGATAAGGAGAAGGACAAAGACAAGGAAAAGGAGAAGGACAAAGACAAGAATAAGGAGAAGGACAAAGACAAAGAAAATGATAAAGAAAAAGAACCACCGACAAAGCCGATACAGCCCATTGAAACCATTTTGTATAATTGGTTCATAAGCACTGGTGAGACTTTGAAGACATTTTCACACTCAACCTTTTAAACTTGATTGGTTACATTTCAGCCCCAAAAAGAAAATTAGTGAATTGATAGCTATTATATGTTAAACGACTTTAAGTGCTTAAGTTTAAAAAAATTTTTTACAGAGATAGTTGTTTGCATCAAACATCTACGAAATATTTATCTTTTTTTTAAATTCAGACCTCTCTACATTGATTTCTTTTAAAAATCTTTATAAGAAAGAACCAAACTTTTGATAAAAGCCATTAAACGCTTTAAACCTTGAGTCTTGTACTTTTTTAGTACTAAAATACGATAACTTAACTATAATCTCTTATGATTTTTTTTGCTAAACAATTCATTTTATGAACTGAATAAAACAAATATCAAAGTATTACTATTCCAAAATTAATTAACTATCTTTATTATTCAAGCGGTCGCAAGATTTATAAAAAAGTTTTTCCTCGTTATAATCGGCATTATTTTCTTGGTGATATCTGGATTTTTACTCCATAAAGAGTTCACGGTGAGCGTTTAAACATATTAACAAATTAACTTCCCAAAAATTAGTATTTTCCTATTATTTGTATCTACTTTCACATAGAATTTCGTTCACTTCTATTTTCATCTAAGTAAAATAATTTATAATATATACATTTCAAATTTTCACAAATTTGTCTTTTTACTCTAACAAGCTATCGAGTGCACTGATTGACTACACAGATATATGTAGATCCACCATCAACAACCAAACGTGTAGTGAAATGCCTGCAGGTCAAATATATTCCAATCATGAATATTAAAATAATCATTAATAAATATCTATTGTCTTACATTGTAAGAAATTAATTATCTTTTCCAGTTTATTTTATAAGTATTAACATTAAAAAACCTATTCTGAAAGGTGTGACATGTCCGTGCGAAATTAAAATTAAAATCTCTGATGAAATAAAGGTCAGTCAATGAAATAAAAAAGTTTTTAGTTAAATTGTCAGAAAAATCTTATCAAATGCTGTGAACAACAAATTTCGTTAATCACTCATCCAATCTCACATTGTTCAATAAAAACTCATCTCAAAAGACCCTTAAGCACTACTAGAATCTCACAAATTCTTCAATAAAACAAACCATGTAACCTAACAGGCTCCTGTTTATGTATATTACCAACTGAACAACTTCTACCAAAATCATCGTCTTTACGAACGTTCTTACGACGCCAAGCAGTTGTATGGCCTCCCGGTCACTGCAGAAACAATGGTGGCAGAGTGTTTTCCATACGATTCGAAATTCAACACTCCATTCTTGCCATGTGGAAAAATCGCCAACAGCTTATTTAATGGTTCTTTTATGAATATTTCCTTTGGTGTATGAGCTAGTTCTGAAAAATTCGGTTATTCTTTAAATTAGTGCTATCAAAATAATCAAGTGTGATTGCATTGTGTACGTCGTAGATCTAGATGTAGAATTGTAGTAAAATTAATCAAATTCTCCATACCATAATAGATACCTTTAGACTTTACAAGCAAGCTGAGGATAAATCATTGACTGAAATCCCTTGGCTAAAGACTGGTATTGCCTGGACCACTGATGCCATGAGACTCTATCGAAACGCCAAGGACTTCGTTGTCTCGTCTAGTTGTTCGTGAACATTCATGCTTTATTTTGTTCTTTAAAAGTTATAAATTCTTAAATTTACAAATTATAAAATAATTAAATTATTTTAAACTTAACTCCATTCTTATTATTTGACCATAAGCCTAAAATTTCTCAATAAATAAAACGTTTTTAAATACTAATAGACCATTCGATTATTCCGTACATTTTTCGATCCCGTGCACAGTAACTCAGAAGACTCAAGCGCCTCCCAACTGGCACAAACCCATCTCAAAGTTCGATTTAGAAGACCCTGAAAACAACGGTTTCCTGAACGAAGACTTCCGCGTCTGGATGCGCATAGCCACTCGTGCAGCCTTCCGCAAACTGCACAGACGCATTGAGCCGAGTATCTCGATCGAAAAAGGCATCTACCTCCTCAAGATCAACTACTGTTAATAGTCTTCTAATCAATATTAATTTATAATTTCATTAACCTATTTTATTTATTTTACATTTCAATAATCTATTCTATATTTTTTTAAACTTACGTAATTTCTTTTCTTTTCTTTTACTCCATCACATGTAATCCGTCACTTTAAACTTTATGCTTCAGCTTATCCGGTGAAGGTTTTTAAAGGACGAAAGACATTTGTGTTGGCAAATGTTGGATTGATAGGTTCAAGGAATCCTCTTCTGGCAGGGGTATGACTGGAGGACATAAATACTAGACCCAAGATATAGATTAATTTAATATTTTTAGCTTCTAGAAAAAATATTAGAAAAATACTTATAATTCATATTAATTTTCTAAGCATTTCTTTTTTTCTCAACATTTTTGTTAACAAACAAAATAAATTATCATTTAATGTCAATAATTAAAAAATATTTAAAAATGCAATATTACGCAGGTGTATGGTGTTATTGGAGCAGTCTCCGTTATTGCAGGAATCACTTTGATTATTTTGCATAAGAGAGCGAGATATGCGATAATTTAGTGATAGGAATTTAAAATAAAAGATAAGCAGTTTTTGAATACTATGGTAGAAACTGTCATGGAATGAAATGGCAAAGGTTTCTGCAGTTAGCTAAAATATGAAAATACGAATTTTCACAAATTACTACCTATTTACCTGTGCATGTTATCATCTATTAAATTGTTGAAAAATCTATCAGTTGTACAATATTTTAAAGAAATAAATATTTTTATAAACATATTTTACTTTTTTCCCGAAAAAGTATTTGATTTATTAGTGCACTATTATTTAGAACCTGAGAATAAACTTTGCAAAAAATCTTCAACGACATTTCATTACTTTTTAGTGTAGAATTTCAAAGAAAATTTTTTTTTATGTCATCCCTTTGTGGACCATTTAAAAATTCACTTTTATCCTCTTGAGTACGTCATAAAGGGAAAGATTACTTGATGTTCAGTGCTAGAGTGCCGAGTACTATAGTTTGAAAAGAGTAATTGCATTTTAGATTATTTTCAAATTTATTTATTACCGATTAATTATCAAAATGAAACAACGAGCAAGTGGACAAGAAGAAAGAAAGATCAAATTAAGAGCTTTAAATCCTTGCATTACTTGCATGTTGTGCAAGGGGTACATGATTGACGCCACCACAATCACTGAATGCCTACACACATGTAAGTTATTCATTGTTAAAAATTGATTAAGTTAAACAACGATTTTGGTTTCATATACTAGTTTGCATCTTTTGTGGATGCTTAGAATCTAAGCCTTAGATTCTAAGGCTTAGATATATCATAAAATAAGCCAGAGTATCTAATACAAAAATATTTATTTTTCAAGTTGAAATATATGTTGAAGTTGTTTCAAAATGTAAAACTATTACTTTTCAAAGTCTATTAAAATATGTTTTGAATCTAAATAAATTTCCATTTATTTAAGTTTGCAAGTCATGCATAGTGAAGTTCTTGGAGGAAAACAACACATGTCCCAAGTGCGAACAAGTCATCCATCAGAGCCATCCTCTCAACTACATAAGGTTCCAAAGCAACATTGAATTTTAAAATACTTTAAGTCAATTTAATAAATGAAAAAATAAATTATAAATACTTGAAGTTCATGTTTATAAAAATAATAATAAGTTGAATATTATTCATCAGTCATGATCGGACAATGCATGACATTGTCTTCAAACTGGTGCCCAACTTGAGAGAAAGTAAATGGTTTTTTAATTCTATTCTTGTAGTACTGAATTATTTTAGAATTTTGTTAAAACATATAAATTATTGTATTCTTTTGTCTATCAGATGAGCTTCTCAAAGAAAAAGAATTTTACAGGAAAAATGGACTTATAAACCCGAAAAACATCTCAGGTTTAGTATCATGATTGATCTTCACATACAACCACTTATTCAAAAAACTGTGTAATAAAATATTATATAGCGTAATTTAATAGAATACACATGCACAGAAGATGACAAGACAACTCCGATGAGGGAGGACGAGGAGGGTGCCCAGAAGGACGCAGGCAGAGAAGAAGAAGGACACGACAAGGAGGAAGACTACCACCGCAGTGACGAGCAGGTGAGTGTGTGTCTGCAGGCCTTCCAGTCACAACTCTTCCAGGTCAAGAGACGCTACATCAGGTGTGCTATTTATCATCTATGCAATATAATACATCTATTATTATTAACATGGCGTATACCCAAACGAGCTTTAGAACATGTGGGTTTGGTGTTGTCATTGGAGTTTCTAGAATTGTATTTGAATTAATTAAATTTTTATTCTTTAAATCTATTTAAATATTTTTTCAGTCATCAAGGTTTCCGATTAATTAATCATTAATCACTTTAATTCCTCAAACAATCATGATAGCAATCACCACTACTGTCCTTCCTCTAAATCTCACCCCACACTCACTCACCAGATGCTCAGTCCAGACGACAATCACCCACATCAAGAAGTTCCTCGCGCTGAAACTCTTCAACAACATGTCCAAGTTCAAAGAGGTCTCTCCCTAAATCATTTAGCGTCTAATATAACTGGTTTATAATTAAATAATCAATTCAAAGTATGATAAAAAGAATGTTTCTATCTGTTAATGAATGATGCTTGAATAATAATAATAATAATAATTGTAAGATGAAGATTATTATAATTATCCAAAAAACCCAAAAATTACAATAATATTCCATGCTAACTCACCCTTCAACTTCTCAACCTCCAAATACTCTTACCGTCACCACCACTGCCACCACCACTGCAGCTGGAACTGATGTGCAACCAGGAGATCATGGGCAAGGACCACACGCTCAAATTCATCTGCATGACACGCTGGCGGTCCAGACACTACCCCCTGCTCCTCCACTACAGACCCACCCTCGAGCTATGAGCACGCAATCTAAACATCTTTATTCAAATATTAGTTTTTTAGATTTTTTTTCATTCTTTCTTTTCTTTATTTTTCATTTTTTCCCCTTTGTTACTTTCTCTCTTACTTTCTTTTTAAAATCTTTCTTATTTGATTATTATTTTCTATATGACTTCTTTATTTCACGTGTTCACGCATTTATTGATATTGCAATTTTAACTTTTTTTTAAATCTTTTTTATTACCGTATTTTTAAAAATAATTTTCTCACCTGTTTAAACTATTTTTACAAATATTGTAATAAATACTTAAATAAATTTAAATTTATTAATCTGATGTTTTTTCATATAAATCTATCAATTAATTTTTATACTTTATGTTTCTGTGACTTTTGAGTAGTGAATGCTTGTTGTATTCGTCTGTTTTTCTCCATCCTCCATCCATTCCATAAGCCAAGCCTAACTGTTAGACTGGCGTAGATTCAATGAGCTGTTTTTAAATGGAAACTTTGGCATTTTCCTATTTGTAAGAAAGAAGCCTTCAAATGCTTTTCTGAATGGCCATTCAACAATTAGTCAGCAATGTATTTAACTTCTAGTGCCTATAATACGTGTTTCGTTTGTGTCCGTTTCAATGTCATGAACTGCTTCTCTAAAGGTTTTTGTGAAATCTCAAATGCTAATTTTGTGCTCGTGCTGTTACTTGTCATTGTAACTACACCATTTCGTATAAATGAAAGTAAAACTGATCCAGCTTGTGTTTTTTAATTGCTAAAATTAATTTTCTTTTTATTATAGTTGATGAAGAATAATTGAACGTTGCTGAATTGTGTTTTTGAGTTTCAAATTATTTGTTTTTTTATAATAGAAAATAAAAAAGAATGATATTTTGTATTTTGAGTCAGTGCTCTATTTATAAAAATTATAATTATAGTCCAAGGATGGAACAAGCACCACAGAGATAAAATCCAGAATCTCAATAGCCAGACTTAATCGGTTATCGTTAAGAAATTCTATCAGCTTCTCTGTCAGATACAGACTCTACAAGTCACTGGTGCTCAGTATCCTACTTTACAGATGTGAGACCTGGATGCTTAACGCGGAAACAGAAGGCAAATATTTGAATTTGAAGGTCTCCGTAAACTCCACGGCATCTTTTACTTGGAGCACAGAACCAACAACTACGTCCATCCGATTACAACAGCACTTGTTTGAGAACAAAAACCTCTTTTAGTAATTGTCAAACGTCGAAAGTTGACTTGGTTTGGTCACTCTCCAAGACGATGTTACAGGGTACGCTACAAGGAAGCCGTCGTTAAGGCTGTCAGAAAGAAAGAAGGATGGACAATGTAAAAGAGTAGACGTGTCTTCCCTTGAGCAGTCTTCTCAGCGTTGCTAACAACAGAACAGAATGGCGGACTATAGCTGCCTCTTCTTCAACGACTAACTCAGGCACGGGCCTGATGATGATGGTGATAAATATAAAATAAATCGAAAACAAAATAAAAATAAGAAGTTAATTAATTTTTTCATAATACTTCCAAAAAAAAATTATGACAAACAGTCTAAAGTTTTTGAATAGTTTTCAACGAAAGCCCATTTAAAAACTAATTTAGTGTATTTTTCTTTGTTTAAAAAACTCTACTGGTATGATGATGTTTCTATGTTTTTAAATTATCGTGAGATGTTTTCTTACGTATCAAAGTTTCCTTCAATCTCTAGAGGTAACTAATTTATTTATTTTTAATATTGATAGAAAAAATAATTTTCAATACATTTCTTTTTTCCAGGTTTTACAAAATTGAGTAGCACGGAATTAATAAAAAGAACCTTCAGCTCTTTGCCTGTGTAATCATTCAGATAATAAAAATATAAATCATTTATTAGAAATAATATTTCAAATTAATTTTTTATGAATAATTGCATTAAAATATTTCACTGAATTGGGCAGGCTTCAAGAATCATCTCTGAGTGGGCTGGAAAAGAAAGCTGGAAATTCAGATTGGACAAGTGTTTTTCTTTTCAACACTTATCAATAGTGGAAAAAAATTATTTTCTAGAATACATAATAATTATTTTTTCGACCTTAATATATTTTTTTAATGAAACCAATATTTGTAGAAATCACAAATGAAGTAAAGAATGACTGGCAGACTGAAGGTCTAGGTAGGTTATTTGCAATTGTACATGCATCTGGAAAGCAAAGAAAGGTATTCAATTTCAAATAAATAGAATATTCTATATAAAAAAGTTATATAAACAATGAAGTTTATTTACTTTATTAAATAAAGTTTATTTATGGTTTTTAATAATCAAAGGTGACAACAGAAGACATAATTATTCTGGACAAGCCAATTGAGGCTGATATAGGAGATAAAATAAGGCTAAATAAGGTTTATATTTGAGGGAAAAAATCATTTTTTTAATCTTTAAATTTTTGAAATTGTTTATAGTTGATTTTTTTTCTCAAAAATTATTTTCTGTAAAAAAAATTTTACAATTAAAAAGTATAATTTATTGCACCAATGTGACAAGGTGATGATGGTTGGAGGACATAATTTCAGCTTATTAGGAAGACCAATTTTGAAGTATTTATCTTTTTTTCTTTCAATATATGGAATATTCATCTTGATATTTTAATAATAGTTCAATCATTCTCTACAGATCAAATGTCGCTTCAGTAGAGGCTACTGTCATAGAAAAAACTCTATCACATAGCAAAGTACTCTTTTGGTATCGGAAAAGACAGAGTTCAAGATTTTTCAAATGTTTGTTTTTTTTAAATTTAATATATATCAATGAAAAATAGCTGATAATATGAAATTTAAAAAATGTGAAATTTTTATATACTGAAAAAATCTTTTTTTTTCACAGTGAGAAAAATTTCTCTGACATACCTACGGATTAACAGCATCAATATTATGAAAGAGCTTTAGAAATTTCATGAATCTATATTATTTTTTAAATTCATTTATCTTTGAATAAATAATAAATAGTTTTTTTTTAAGTCAAGCGCATTATATTATAAATATATGAATCAACTTTTAAATTTTTAAAATGGCCTTGGCTCGATTTGCCCAAGGTGTGACTTTACTAAGATCGGTTGTCTTCCCGAATTGGTAAAACGAAATTTTTATTAATTTTTAGAATGCGTAGTTATTAATAGAATTTACTTCAAATTGAATTATTTTTCATCAGGAGTAATGGAATTATTGGTTTGATCAAACCTCTAAACTCTTCAAGCGCAAGAACTTTCAGCCATGTAGTAGCATACAATGAATCAAGTCAGTTCTTGAAGGCTTCACCAGTCTTGACACAGCAAGAAAGGTTCAAGAACACGAGGAAAAAGAAGCCCCATTACAAAGTAAATGTCCAAAAACGACTAAAAAAAACTGGTCTAGAAAAATGGCTCTCAAGCAAGGAAGGGATAATAACCCTGTGGAGAAAATTGCTGAAAGGAAGGCATACTTTGACTAGTTAACAACTCTTTGAATAAAATTTTTAATAAAAGTGTTCAACTCAAGTTTATTGAAAACCCTTAAAAATATTTGATAAACTAAAATTTAAATTTAATAAACCTATTCTAGCTAATGATTGTTTCAAGACCTATGATACAGAAGAGAAATGAAGTGGGCCAACAAGTAATATTAAGGCATCATAAGAGAACGTTGCTAAGAAATGTACACAAAGATGGACTTCTTCATCACTGCTCCATCTTCACGATTGATGTTGTTATAGGTCGTCTGAACAGCAATATGTGAGGTTCTGTTTTGAGGAAAAATAAATTATCATCTTCAAAAAGAAAAGGTTTAACATTTGAATAGGCTAATATGCAAGCCACATTGTGCCTAAGTGTAGACTGGGCATTAAACAAGTTATTAAAAAACAATAAAGTATATATTTCCTAAATAAAACTGACAAGATTGAAAAAAAGAGATATGAAGCTAGATTGAGATAAGACATGTATAGATAGAAAAGCTGTGAACTAGTGATACAATGAGAAAACTAGAGCTTTAACAATAAAATGTATTAAGTTGTTTCTTATAAATTACATGCAAATTCAAAAAAAATATACAATTTAAAGTACAAAATAATATCATAAATCTTGGAATGGGAACGATAAACCTATAATTCAGACAATATGCTTAAAATTTAATATATTTATATTATTATATATGTCAAGCTAATTAATATAGATTGTTCCACAAAATAATCTAGTTCTACAAATAAACTAACAGGAAAAAAATTATGTTTTATATCTACACTGAAATCCTTTCTGAAAGCCCATATTTTTAAAGTTAGTTTCATATATTATGAAATGAAAATGACAGAAAGTGTGAAGAAGATAATAAATCAAAATAGAATTAATACCAGGTTCGTGCATCATGTAGTGTTGCCAGCCTTGGCTTTGTTGGACTCCAATGCCCCTCCATTCGTCTTCGCTCATTAAATGCGATTTTGGAACCAATTTAGCAATTTCTTTTGGCAGCATGACATGTCTTGAAAATTTTTAGAACGAGTTAATAGGTTTGAAAATCTTAAGTTCTCGAAATTTATACGTTTCTAAGTTTATAGAAAAAAAATATATAATGTAAAATACCTGTACTCAAAAAAGTCGTCCGTATATTTATCTGAGTAATAGATATCTTTGTGAGACATTTTGAAAAGTTAAATAATGCTGATATGGGCGACAGGGCTGTCTAAGATTCAAGCGGGCTAATAACTTTACGAATTTTAGCAAAGAACTGAAATACTATGAAACATAATTTATAAAAACACTTTTTGAATAATTTAAACCACAATTTTATCTAAGAATTTTTGTTTATAAATTTTTCTAGTATCAATATATTTACTTATCAAAATGTTCTAAAGTAATCTTATTTCATGTACATGTAAAAAAAAAACTCAAAGAAAAATTTTAAAAGCAAAATGTTTGAGCCAGGTTCTGCGCGTTTTGGAAATTTTATTAACTACTATTCTTTTAATTCAAGCTCTAAAAGATTAAATATACTAAATCAACAAGATTCTCCACTTGAAACTTTCATTGGACCTACCACAAAATCTCTCTACTGTCTTGATATAGGCTGCAATTCTGGAGTATGTAAAACTTGTTTTTATCTTTTCTTTTCATAAATTAATTAATTTTTTTATTTTTTTAGGTTCTGACTAAAGAAATCTACGATGATTTCAACAAGAAAGGTTTTAAAACTAAAATCTTAGGAGTTGATATAGATCCAGTTTTAATTGAAAGAAGTCTAGATTTAAACAGAGAGAATCAAGATTTAGCCTTCCAAACAGTTGATGTCACAAATCACTCTGAGAGAGAAATGATAAAGTCATATCTTGTAGAAAAAAACATTTCCAAGTTTGATATAACTTTTATGTTTTCTGTAACTATGTGGATACACATAAATAAAGGTGATGATGCCTTCAAAGACTTTCTTAAGTACATTTGCCACATCAGCGAGTACATATTGCTTGAACCTCAGTCGTGGAAGTCTTACAAATCAGTCGTGAGGAGAAGTAAAAGATTGGGTTCAAGTCCTTTCACAGAATTCTCATTCTTGAAGTGGAGGGAAAATGTTACAGATGAGATTTGTAATTATTTAACAGATGATTTGTGCAATATGAAAATTGTGAAAAACTTTGGAAAAACTCAATGGGATAGATCAATTATTTTATTTCAAAAAAACAAATTATGAACTTCTAATAAATTCAAATGTTTCATTGTTTGGTGTTTTCTTTATTCAAAAATATTGAAATGATTTTCAGGTTGTTATTCTATTACTGAGTTTAACTAAATCAATAAATAGCAAATGAAGTTGTATCTAGAAAATTAAAATGTTGAACCTATTTTATTGATGAAAGTTCTAGTCTCATGAAACAATTGTAAATATCATTAGATTCGTATAAAGCACAGCTAATCAAATGCATAAATATAAATAAAACTATGATAAAAAGACCCACAAATCCTATAAAGATGTAATAACAAGTCAAATGGGCTAATGGGCTTTTGAATGTTATTTTCTTTTTGTCTCTTTTTGCTGTCTTCCGTAAAATATTTTCTTTCGTCCTTTCTTGACCATCATTTCTTGAAAGTTTTTCCATTATTTTTAAATTATTTTCTTGAACAAGTCAAATCGGTTTTATGCATTATCTTTAATTCAAATAGTAGCTGAAGTAAAACCCAAATTTTAAAAAAATCTAGTCATAAAGGTAAGAATTGTTTAGAGTTATTGCTATGGTTTCATTTGATGGTCAGTAATATAAAATTTATTCTTCAAAATAAAAATAATAAAATTTAAAACAATAATATATTTATAATATTTTAGATACACTTTAAATTATATAAGTTATAGATTCATTGTATTTTCGTTCTACAGTTTCAAATAAAATAATTTGAATAAAGTTATGGATATGATGAAAGTTTTTGATGATAGTTTTTGGAAGAATGGACCAAAGCCAGGGCAAATATATAATTTTCCTTTGAAAACCGAAGCTCCGACGGATCCTTCAACTCACACACTGTAAGCGTAATGACTAGGCTTTAAAAATTTTAGAATATAAATTTAAAATTTTATATAAAAGATTATTAATTGAATTGAGTAAATAATTTTAATGTTTCTATTTTTTTCTTTAAGAGAATTCATAATCTTATTTCTTAAATTTGAAAAAAGTACATTGTTTTTTAATGTTATAATATTGAAGCTATAAAATTTATATAGTATAAATACATTTTCAATTTGAGCTTTATCAAAATTTAATAAAGTCAATTGTACAACTAAAAGACAATAAAACCTCCTAAATAGTCATCCTGCTGTGACCGGCACATCAGTGCTTGGGCTGAAGTTCGATAAAGGAATTATCATTGCTGCTGACACAGTCTGTTCATATGGCTCTTTGGCTAGGTACAGGGCGGTCTCAAGGCTGTACAAAGTGAACGATTCTACTGTCGTTGGAGGTGGAGGAGACTTTGCCGACTTCCAGTTCATCAAATCGCTCATTGAACAAAAAGTGTATGTTTCCAGTCAGAGGATTCATATAAAATTATAAAGCTGTCAAATTCATTTTTGGAATCAAATTTAAGTAATTTATTCAGAGCTACAATTAATTAAAAATTAATATTTTACAGAATAGATGATGAGTGCTTGGCAGATGGTTTTTCATACACTCCCAAGTCACTGTTCAGCTGGTTGAGTAGGGTGTTGTACAACAGGAGGTCCAAGTTCAATCCATTGTGGAATAGTCTCGTGGTTGGAGGAATCCATGACAAGAAACCGTAATTTGGATTTTTTCTTACTTATAGTTATGATAACACACACTAAATCTCTCAGATTTGAGTTTGATTGATGTGCAATAATATACCTTGAAGTAATATTCATTAAAATATCAGTAAACACCTTAAACATTTTAATAAAAATGTACATCAACTTATCATCTTGGCACAGCTTCTTGGGCTATGTGGACAAGATAGGCACGGCATATGAGTCTCCATCAGTCGCGTCAGGTTATGGAGCCTACATTGCACAGGTAGGAGAATATCTTGATTTTCACTTTACAGCATCTGTAATGCATTCACCTTAGAATTCTAGATTTTTTGAAACAGCCATAATGTTCAGTAATTTATTGAATTTTTTTTCCGATTTTTTAGCTCATTCATATATTTGAAAAACAAGAATGTCTGTGGTGGTAATTATGCTTTACAATCTGAACTACTCCAAATCAAACTTTCCAGCCACTGTTGCGAAGCGCCTTGGAGGTGAAGCCAAATATGAATGAGGAAGATGCCAAACTGGTGATCGACTACTGCATGAAAGTGCTCTACTACCGCGATGCCCGTTCCTGGAACCGGGTCAGATGTCTTTTTAAAGTTTTCAATTAAAACTTGTTGGATATAATGTTCAATAAATGTAATAAAAAAAATTTTTTTATAATTGTTGAAAATATAAAATGGAAAAAAAATCCAAATAAAATGTATATGTTTTAAATAAGAAAAGCAATATTAAAAACTTGTTTGTATTAAAATATATGTTCAAAGTATGAGATGGCGATAGTGGGCACAGACAAGCAGGCAGTTCTGGACGGTCCTATCGCCTCAAAGACTGCATGGAACATTGCTGGTCTGGTCGGGTGAGTGACATTTGATGTTTTTGTGAACATTTACTATTGATGGGATTTTTAAAATTTATTTAAATTTGAAAAACCTAATCAATTTACTTATCTTCTTGCTCGTTAGAATTCCACTCTATACTTGAATTTTTTTTTAAAGTGAATTTACGGAGTAACTATAATATTCATGAATATTTATAAACACCTTTGTCAACAGGGGCTTCGAATGATCGGCCAGAGAGGAGGATAAAGCATCTGATGTTTTATTGAGACTTTGATGTTGTTTAGCAGAAGTTATATGTCGAAAAGAATAATTTGGTTGATTAAATAAATGAAGTTTAGATATTTTTTTGGCTTTTTAACGTATATTAATGATCTACCATTGATTTAAAAAAAACTCACAAAAAGCATAATAAAAATGAGATACCTTATAAGTTATGGTATAACCATTTTCATTTAATAAAGTATATTACTGTATTATTTATGGTTTCGTTCTGCTTTATTGCCAAATATTCTGCTGTAACATAATATATAATCCTTCGAAATTATAAAAACATTTAAGTTATTTTGGATCTGTTGAAAGATCATCAAGAAAAGACATACAGTATTCAAGAATTTATTTAAAAAGTGCAGAAAATTACGCAGACAATCTGAGGTCAATTAAAATATTAAATCGACAGAAACACAAAATCAACCCATCAGTTCAAACCCGATTTGAGTTTTGAAGAAGATCCTTAATAATTCCATCCTTGGAATCAATCATATCGTCTCTGAAAATTCGTTTTTTCTCAGATAATTTCCATCCATGCAGCATAAAAAGCCACTCATTGATTAATTGTATCAAAACGATTCACCCGTGTGAAAATATAATGATTTGAAAGGCGTTAAAGGAGAAGAAGAATTATGGCTTAGCGAGTGGAATAATTTCAAAAATATTCCAGGTATATTTAGGATGTTTCAAAAAACAGATTTATTTTTTCCCAACATTAAGAAGGTATTTCATAATTTTACTCACTTCACCAGCACTGTAGAACGTTCATTTAGCTCTTTCGGGAAATTAAAACATGACTGAGAAGCACTGTTAGTGGAAACCGACTCAATGGATTGGCCATCTTGAGCTTCTATCGTCAATGGGTTTCAGCAAAAAAGAAACCATTAATCAAAAAATTAATTGCGAAGTTTGACAGTAACACTCAAAAGTTTCTTTTCAAATAAATGTTTTTCCTGTATATTGTGTTAATATATATTTAAAATAAGCGTTTTTAATAAATAATGAGAATATTAGTTTTGTATTTGTGTTGAAGGATGCAATTTTTAAAAAACTAAATGTTTAAAATAATAAATGCCCCCTTTTATTCGGAGCTGGATACGCCCATGGTGGGCTACCATGAGAATGTACAAATTCAATGCATCTTTTTATTTTATTAAATACTAAAAAAACGTATAATTTCTAATCAGATTTATTTTCACAAAATAATTAATAAAGAATAATTGTATCCAGAATCATTTTTATTAGAGATGTCACCGCATCATATACACCAGGTATATGATAGTTCACGGTTGCTTGTCAGGGATTCGAAATGGCGACTTTTAAGTTGCAAGTTCGACGTCTACCATCTAAGCCACCCCCGCTCCCCATAGTGTCGGTATCGGCTTTTTTTCAGGTATCGGCCAGGTAAAATTAGTGATGCACTGATGGTATCGGTTTGGTATCGGACTGGTGACATTCTGAAAGTCTGACTATTTACTTATTTCTATTGAAAGTTGGACCGGGAAATTCTCGGTGACGCGACAAGATTCGTCGATTTCCACAAATAGGTCTTTCTTCACGGTCTAGCGGATGCTCCATCACGCGCTTCTCTCGCAACCAACTCCATCCCTCTTCCTCGGATCGAGTCTTTTTTTGGCATGAAACAAAGATTTTTAGTAAAAAGCTTTATTTAAAAAAAAGTAACTGAATTGATAAAGTTCAATAAATTAAAGAAATAATGTTCAGTAAATCAAATTGGTAGTTCGCTAACCAGGGTCACAGACAATTACAAATAAATAATTAAACAATCAAAAGTATCCTTATCGGTATCGGCCTTTTCATAAAATGAGTATCAGTGCATCTCTAATTTTTTAAATAATTCGAAACAAATGCTAGTTCATATCTTTCGAAAATTATTTTTTAATATATTTCTTTAATTTTGCTGAAAACAATTTCCTTCTTCCGCTAATTTCAACTAGAAGCAATTGCTGGCCCCCCCCCTTCGTTTAGATGCCCCTAGCCTGAGATATACTTTTCTCTATGAAAAAATGTCATTTTAATTTCAGTAAAAAACATTTTTAATTTCAGTGAAAGGACCATCTTTTGACTTCAACAGGCATTAAAGTTCACGTTTGTTAACCCATTTTTACCTAGCTTTTGTTTTTAGTCTGCCACACTTTAGACTTTGGCTCTAATTCTCTTGAAACTTATGATAGTACTTAAAAATAAATAACAGTTAAATACTCTTAAAATGCCTCATAAGATATAACAAATAAATATAACTTTTAATAAACTTTTATAGAATTTTTTTTATTGTATTGATTTTGAAAACATCTAAAGAATTAAATGAAGGCACAAATAACTTTAATATCTTGACTTTAGACAAAATACTCTTTAATTTTGTATATTTCTTTACCAGTGTTTTTTTAATCTATTTATAAGGATCAATTAAAAACTTATTTTTGAACCTTAAATCAATTCAGTCGAAAATCCTATGATTTTCTTTACTCAGGGCCGGCGATCTGCTGCAAATCTTGGAAGGGTCTTACCCAGCAGTGGGGGCGATTCTGGGCGGGTTCTGGGCTCCGGACCATTAAGGTGGACCCTTCACTACCAAAAAGTGACTCCAGGAGCCCCCCCAGGATCACCGCCCATGTGTTTACTTCCTTTCTCAGTGTTCCTCTGTCTTGAAAAATCACTTAAATGCTTCGTCTTTTTATTATTATTTTTGCATAAATCTTAGTTTAGTTTAGATTAGGGAGTTAAAAACCAAGCAGATCTTTTGATCTCTATAATGGTTATTTATATAAAAAATAAAATAATAAATTTAAAAAATAAGATAAAAAAAATAGTAATAAATAAATAAAAAAAGAAAAAAAATAAAATATTGGAAAAACAAAAATAATAAAAACATATATACCCACATGCATATACACATATACATATGCATATACATTGCATACATATAATAAATGAATGAGCATTAGAAAAATAATTAATAAGTATAAAATAATTAAATTAAATTTATGTGTATGTATATACATTAATTTTTTATTATGATGTCATAATCGCATTAATTTTTGCATACATCTTTGAGATATTGTCGTTATTCTGCATGGTTATATAAGGGCCGAAGAATCAAGTCGCGAATCTTTCTTTTTCACTCAACTTAAGAAACATTCAGGTGATAGCCAACTAGATCGTGATGATTGATAAAAATATTTTTCTACATTCAATTTCTTATTCTGGAATTTTTTCTCACAGACCATGTTGAAATTCACGTTTTTTTTGGCTTGTGTACTGGGAGCATTCATTAATTTTAGAGGTTACATTTCAAGTTTTTTTGAAGACTCAATAATCATAGAAACTAGATAGAATATCAAAAGTAGCAAAAAGAAGCCTATTTTGTGAGCTAAAGCGTGAATGAACGTGTTGACGTAGGTGACCTATCTATCTGACGAGTATATCTTCAAAATGTGAAAGGTGTTTGCATGCAAAGAAATAATCACAATTTTAAATTTTTGTTGCAGTTTGGTTATTAATTAGTAACAGGTTTGAGGCGGTAGTTTATTGATTGAGAAGATCTTTCTAATTCACCAGGTGTTAGCGCCTACGACAACTTGCCACCAGGAGGACCCCCTGTCCAAGTAACTGTCTTGAATACTAAAAATAAAATAAACCATTAAAAATATTAAAATATTATCCTGATATTTCGATCTTTCCATCAGGGCACCCTCAGACCATACACCAACGACTTCGATGCTGAGAAGGATGCCAAGGAGCTCAGAGCAGCTCTGATAAGCGATTGTCAGTTTTTAAAGTATTTGCTTTGTAAACTTCAGTTATACATACTATGAAACTTTAACTCATAGTTTTGTAGCTTATACATACTTTAATATTAAATTTAAAAATTATAATATGCTGAATTATAAAACTTATTATGGAAAAACTAAAAACACTTTAACACTACTATTCTACCACAAGCATTATTAGGAAAAAATCCACAAACAGATCCTGATCAGAAAGCTTTGATTGATATTCTTGCACACCGTTCTAACAGCCAGAGACAGCAGATCAGGAATCAGTATTACAGGCTTTTTTCAAGTGTAGTAGGGAAGGGGGGGGGGTAATGATGACTATAGTAGTGGTTGTTATGGTCATAATGGTATTGGTAAAAAAAAATAATAATCATCATCATCATCGTCATCATCATCATCACCTTCACCATCACCGTCACCTTCACCACCACCACCACCACCACTACCATAATCATCCTCATCATCATCACCATCATCACCATCATCATCATTATCCATCATCAACAACATCACCACAACCATCAACATCAACGTCTTCAAGAGCCTCTACGGGGAAATCAATAGGATCTCGAAGGAGAGGTATAGATACGTTACTGAAGTTGAAAAAATTTATTCTATACTTAAACTGTTGTTGAGGACTCCAGCAGAGTTGGATGTTCATTATATGAAAAAAGCTATACAGGTGTGTCATTGGGGAGGATTATGTAGTGCCAAATACCGGGTATTTGAACTAATTAGTTCGTTTTAATAGGAATATTTAAACTAACTATTTAAACAAATAAAAATTATATACGAAAAATTTAAAATTTAAAAATATTTCAAAAAATTATAATTTATTTTATTTTGACTTATATTTAAGAAGTTTTATTCCAAAAGTATTTAGATTTATAAAATTAATTAATGCGTTGAAAGTAATTGCCTGAACTAATGATTTTTATCGCATAACTAATATTATTATTTAATATGATAAAAACGAATTGAATGAATTTTAACTACTGTAAAATACCAGATTAATCGGCACTCATAATGTTGAGACACCATCATTTTTCGAAAAACTAATTGTTTGATCAGAAAAAATAAAAATTTAAAATAATTTTTATGTGTTTAACGTAACAGTTTTAGCGATTTTCACACTTTTTTTTAGTTTCCTTTGGTAAAACTGCATATTGAAGGAGTCGAAATGAATGTTCAAAAGAATAAATAAAAAGAAAAAAACAAAAAAACATTAGAATGGAAAAAAACACATAAAAAAATTCAATTTAAAAATTGTTAAATTTTTAAATTTTTCTATGTGTTTTACATGAGTTTTCGCTATTTATACACTTGTTTCAGTTTCATTAAGTGAAGATACTGCATATGGAAAAAAAGACATTTTTATTGAAACCTATTCACAATTCATTTCTGAGTGACAAAGTGAAATAAAAAAAAATATAATTCTATTTATCTAAGTTATAAATAAATATACAATGGAAGGTTTATTGGCCCACAGTGTTTTGGTATTTTACGGCATTGTTTTTAATTTTGTCATGTTATGCTAAGGATGAGTAGGTGACAGCGAAGATAAAACTTCTTGAGACAATCTTCTTGCCTGGAATAGGTGATCCAAGTTTTGATGCTATACAAAAGGGTGCTAAGAACACTTGCCTGGTATACTTTGAGCTTGGTGTTCAGTGTCAGTTGGTTGTTAGACCATGAACGTTTGCTGAGTCTGGCCATGACGTTGGCCACTTTGGCGGGCCTCTTGTCAATTTTGATGTCGAGGGACAGGCTCCTAGTAATGGCAGAGCCCAAGTTTATAAAGTTGTAAGTGGACTCCAACACCTGATTGTCGATTTGATTAAAGGTGGAGCAGGTATGTCTTGACCGATGATATTGGCTTTTTCATACTGATGGTCAGACCGAATTCCCTGCAAGCCTGAGCAAAGCGATACATCAGCTGCTGAAGGTGTTTCTACGTGTGTGACACCAGGACCGCATCAACAGCGAACAGCATGTCTCTGAAGATAACAGTGCGAATTTTTGTCTTTTCTCTCAGGCTATGTTCAACGGTTTTCCATCACTTCTGGTGTGTAGGCGGAAACTTTTGGCAGAATCTTTAAATGCAAAATTCAGCAGCATCGAGAAGAAGATGCCGAATAATGTAGGACCCAACCTTGTTTGACCCCACTCTTGATTGTGAATGGTTTTGAGGTGTCCCCGTCGTAGCTAACCACACCTTGCGTGTTTTCGTGATATGAAGTGTGAAGTTGAGCAGCCGAGGTGGACAGCCGATCTTCTTAAGTAGCCGAAACAGGCTACAAGGTTGAATGCCTTGGTTAGGTCAATATAAAACAGCATCCGGCTTTCTGCACATTTCCTGGAGCTATCGCACGGAGAAGATCCTGTCGACATGGATCTTTTTCATCAAAGACTTTGTCCACGATGGTAAGCGGTGAGATGCCTCTGTTGTTGTTGCAGTTGCTGTGGTTTTCATATTTTTATACACGGTTACAATCTTGGCCATACGCATTTCTTGTGGAACTCTGCCTTCTTTCCAACAAAAGCAAAGGAGCTTATGGAGTGGCTTTAGTGAAGACTGTTTTCCACACTTGATTATTTCTAGTGGAATGCCATAATCTCTTAGAGCTTTTTCGTTTTTCAAGGCATCGATAGCTTTGCTGAGTTCGTCCATGGTCGGCTCTAGATCCAGCTCTTCCAAGACTGGCAAGTCTTCTATGGCGTCGAGTGTTATCGAGTGACAGAGTTTTCTCTCGAATACAGTTCCAGATAGTGCATGATCCACTTTCCTATTTTCTTGCCCATGTCTGTAATAGTCTTTCCTGTTTTTGACTTTAAGGGTGCAGTCTTCTTTTTTGAATTGCTTGTTGCTTTCTTAATGCCTTCATACATGCTCCTTACGTTGCCAACGTCTGACGCTTGTTGAATGCTGTTTTCCAGTTGAAGCCAATAGTCATTTGCACCACGAGAGCAATCTGCTGGGCCTGTCTTTGGGCAGCTTTCAGCTCTTTGGAGTTAGACTGACTTGGGTTGCGTTTTTAGTCGATTAATGCCTTTCACTTGGCGGGCTCAAGATCAGTCAGTGTTCTTGTTCTCTTTTTCACTAAACGGCAGCTTTTTAGATACAATTCTGGAGCGACCTCCATCTGACTGCTGCATTAGGCTTTTGGTCGCAGTTCTGCTGATCCTCCAGCCGATCTATGAACTCCTGGTTCTTGACTTGATGGGTGGTCTGACAGGTTTTGATTTTTGGCTGGCATTTCTTCTTGAGGAAGTAGAGCCTCTTGGGTCACAACTTTATCTTTGAGGCGATCAGAGAGTGATCTGTATTGCAATCGGAGCTATGGTATGCTTTGGGCTGTGGAAGTTGTTCATGGTGAATAAGCTGTGCTTGGTGAATTAGTTGACAAAATATCGATATTTTGGACTTTTGGAGAGAAAAAAAACAGAAAAATACCAGATTGTTTAGACACCCATAATGTTCATACATAATTTTTTGCGTTTTTAGTTTCAACATAAATTTTTAAAACCAGAAAGTGTATGGTATAAATATGAAAAACAAAAATAATTATTTTAACTAGTTATATAATATTATGACTAATTTTATTTGAATAAGAATAGAAAAACTAATGAGCAAAGAACTTCAATATTTGTCAATTTATAATTCAATCAATTATCAATTTTTAATTTTATTTATCAATTTATCATTATTTGAAAACAGTTTTTAAAATACCTATTTTTCGTATATTTAAATTTTTTTAATTTTAAAATAGTTTTAATGTGCGAATATATTGGTAATTCATGGTATTCGATATCGAATCGAATACCAGTAAAATAGGTTTCAACTTTTCAATATCAAGTAATTGGCACAGCTCTAGTGATAATGGCTATTGATTTAGAAATCGTAAGTTATTGGTCAAAAACAACTTCAAGTAATTTGAGAAAATCCAAAACCAGTTGACTTAGCAATTATTTATTTGTTCATTGAACCAATCTCTATCTATGCAAGCAATCTTCATTAATCCAATTATCTATGAGTTCATCCACGCATCGACCAGAGTTATGGCATAGAAGAGGATCTCATTGCAGAGATTTTGAGCTCAAGGAACAACAAAGCCATTGAGGAGATGAAGACCGAGTATAAAGAAGGTCTGTCCATCGCAATCATAATCAACTCGTCGATCTCATCGTTATCATCATCATCGTTTTCATCATCATCATCATCATCATCATCGTCATCATCCTTCTGGTAATCATCATCGAGTCTTAATTTCAACCCTCATCATCATCAGTATGTGTCTCAAAATTCATTACTTGAACATCAGTTAATTCTGATATTATAAGGGTACTAATATATATATATATATATATATATATATATATATATATATATATATATATATATATATATATATATATATATATATATATATATATATATATATATATATATATATATATATATATATATATATATATATATATATATATATATATATATATATATATATATATATATATATATATATATATATATATATATATATATATATATATATATATATATATATATATATATATATATATATATATATATATATATCTGAAATTAACTGCTTAGTAATTTTTGCTACAATAATAAATATACTCATTTTCAACTACCTGTATAACTATCTTATAAAATCTACAAGCTTTTAATAAGAATATTTTTTCAAGAATACTCAAAGGATCTCGAGATTGACTTGCCTGATGAGACTTCAGGCTACTTCCAAAAACTATGTGTTTCTATTCTAAAGGTTTTTATTATTTGTATGCAGATAACCTCTTAGAATTCCATGATTTCGAGCATTTACATTAGAGTTATGAATTTTTTTGTGACCTCATGTTTCCGGGTCAGAAATCGATGAATAGTCGTAAAAAAGGGATGAATAACTGTTTACTTAAGTTTTTTTATAAATGTTCTTTACCAAACCATAACTTCAAATTTACCATGCATGAATCAGAGCCTATTATTATTAGGGTTATGACATTTTAACTTCTTGTTAAATAATTGAGTTCTTGTGTCGTCGTCGTGTGGAGTGGCGCCTCTGTTAACCTCTTAGAATTCCATGATTTCGAGCATTTACATTAGAGTTATGAATTTTTTTGTGACCTCATGTTTCCGGGTCAGAAATCGATGAATAGTCGTAAAAAAGGGATGAATAACTGTTTACTTAAGTTTTTTTTTAAATGTTCTTTACCAAACCATAACTTCAAATTTACCATGCATGAATCAGAGCCTATTATTATTAGGGTTATGACATTTTAACTTCTTGTTAAATAATTGAGTTCTTGTGTCGTCGTCGTGTGGAGTGGCGCCTCTGGCGCATAAGAACCATGGTTCTCAGAACCATTGTAACATGGCCTGCGTCTGTCAGGCTGTGAACGATAAAAACCCCAAAAAAATATGTCGATGAACCTTTGCGCAAATGGAATGAAAATGAATTTTATTTTGATTTATTTTGTAAAAAACTTCCCCACCACATGAAATCTTTGAAATAGTATTCAAGGCTTACATACTTCCAAAGATATCGTGTGGAACCTATTTTGAGAATTACCAAAAGAAAACTCATTTTAATCACTTACATACTATTTCAAAGATTTTTTGTCGTGGGTGATCTTTTTTAAGAAATAATAGGAATACAACTTTTTTCATTCTTTTTGAGCAAAAGTCTGTCGATAATTAACTCAAATAATTATTCATTTGACAAAAAGTTATAACTTTAATGCGCACAATATAAAGACATATATTTTCCAGGCAAAACGCTTAGAAGAGGTTCCAGTGAGCATGGTTAAAGCTCAGGAGGATGCCCGGGTGGGTGGAAGGGGGGTATTAGACGATCTGTGGATACACCTACAGTATAAACCTACAACTTTCAATATAATTTATTTATTATAGTTATTAGAGCTTTACTTTAATCTAAGTTAACTTTAATTATTAGAGTTAACTTTTGATTAACGCTGTTAAATTTGTTTAATCAGTTAACTAAATCTATCAGAATTAAACTTTTTCAAACTTATTTTATTTTTTGCGCTAGGAAAAATAGTTGAAAATTTTCGTTGAAAAGTATTCTTCTTTTTTGAAGTTACATTTTACCAAAAAACTCCTTGTTCCTTGTAGATTTGCAACGATATTTTAGGGCTAACAAATATTTAACATGTTCAAATGTGTTCCTTGCAATTTGTCAACAAGAATTATGCAATTAAAAAAATGATCCAGCTTATGTCATTCGTTTTATACTAAAATTATTTTCGAAATGTAGCAGACAAAAATTAATCAGAATACCCCATGGTTAAGAATTTCCACATCATTAAGGATTTAAAGTGTTTTCAAAAACTGAAAGAGAACTAACATGGAAAAATAAACTAGTAGAAAATAGGAAAATCTCCAAAAGCTATAAAACCTTCACCAAACAAGCAACTGCAAACATATGTAGCTTCAGATTTTGAAGTCAATCATTCAACGTTATCGTACAGAATCTGAGGTCGGCTGACTAAAATTAGATTTGTGACATTTAAACTTTTGATAATTCATGCATTCATTTATCATTTTTAAAATGAAGGTTTCTTTTATAAATAAATTCTGATAAGACTTAAATAGTTCTATTAAAGTTGGGACAAAAAAGTAAAATACCTATTTATATTAATGTGAAATTAGATGATACCACATTGCTTTAAAACCCTATTAACTTTCAATTGAAATTTCTCAATCGTTTAATTAACTTCGATTAAAAGTACTAACCGTTAATCACGATTAGAAACTTTAATCGTTAGATTAACTTTAATTAAAATTTTTAATCGTGGAAAAGTTCTATTAGTTATAAAAGTCTACCAACTCATCACCATCCATACTTCGCCTATTTCAATATATGGTGTTCAATTTAAAAAAATTTTTTATTAAAAATTAATTTTATGATAAACAGTGGTATTGAAGCCGGTTTATTTCACTTCCATTTATATAAAACTAATCATTTCATTGTGATGATCCCCACCATTTTACAGGCATTGTTCCAGATGAGTAAAAGCAAGCTGGAAATGGACGAGTTTCTTTTAATCGAAACCTTGACTTCAGAAAGCTATGAACAACTGAGACTCGTTTTCCAGGAGTACCAACTTTTAGCAGGAAAATCGCTAAAAACAGCGATTGTGGAAGAAATGCCTGACGAGTTTCAGACAGGACTGGTACCGATCGGTGTGTCTGTTTTTGAGATTTCTTTCTTGTTTGGTGAGAGGCGAAATCATTTGATTTACAAAAATAATTTTTATAAGGTAATTCGATAATATTTACTTACAACAGTGAACTGCGTTGAAAATATGCCTCGCTTTTTTGCCCAGAAGCTCTATTACAGCATGCAGGTTTGAAATTTCTCATAATCTATCTCATGCACCACAATTTTTCATTCTAAAAACTTTTTTCTAATTTTTAGAATCTGAAAATGTGTAAAAAATTGAATTGAAACAAATGTTTTTTTGTTCACTCACTTAAAAACAAGCCATTCACATGACCAATTTGCTTTAAAAGGGATTAATCAGTCACGAAGAACTAATAAGGATTGTGGTTTCGAGGAGTGAGGTGGACATGGTGCAGATAAAGAAGGAGTATCAGGAACAGTTTGGGGAAACGCTTGAGAGCAGGATAGAGGTTTGTGGTTGTGTGTGCTATGTATTGTGTTTAATGTGACGACACACATCAACAATATGACTCAAACCTGCTTTGCTTCTTTACGCCAATTACGACCCATAAGATGGTTATTGACCAATGAATCACAGAAAACTTTGGCTTCTGCTTTGGTTCTCAGTCGAATTGACTATGGCAATATCATTCTTACTGGGTTGCCAATGACGCAGCTGCAGAAAATTCAGTCTATAATCAACACCACAGCTAGGCTCATAACAGGCGTTAGAAAGTATGAGCACATCAGCCCTGTTCTCAAGAGCTCCACTGGCTTCATGTTGAAAACAGAATTGAATACAAAAACATCTTGTTAATGCACAAGTATCTGTCCAATGAGTGTCTAGATTATTTGTCGAGTTGCATTGTCATGAGGGCAAGTCTTCCCCAGAGGGAAAGACTCAGGTCTGCTAGGTCAAGAGATGTAGTTACACAGAGCTACAAACTCAAGTATACAGGTGCAAGAAGCTTTTTTGTTGCAGCGCCGACTCTTTAGAATAGTTTTCCCAATAGACTCAAATCCCCGAGCTCGACTGCGACATTCAGCCGTTCCCTGAAAACGTACTTGTTTGGCAGATCACAATAACCCACATATTTGCTGCTCAATTCTTCTATTCATCAATTTCTTGCTTTCTAATTTTATCTTCATTTTATTTATTTATTTATTATTTATTAATGGTTAATAATAATGTAAAAATAATAATTATTATTAATATCATTACTTACTTTTCTATAACTAAGTGGTCTTGAAGCCCGTCCGGATTTACGCCACTATAGTCTTACTTGTCGTTGTATTGTATTGTATTGTATTGTAATGTGAGTGGTTTGGTAGTTTGTTTGTTTGTTTGTTGTGTTATTTGTGTGTTTCTATTTTTTCATGTGAATTGAGCTAAGCAGTGGTATTCCTAATCATATCTTTCGATGTTTAAGATGCTGCTATGCTAGCGTAACTTACTCCACCCACCACCACAGTATGGATTGAGAGGCTATTACAAGGACTTGATAATGGCTTTAGTGACAGGCTGAATGTTAAAGATTTGGTTAGAATAATGAAGATGAAGCAGCCAGAAAAGAAAAAATAGCAAGCAGTTGATTTAATGAAGCTTCAACTGCCTAAGCTCAAAACAATTATCTTAAAATATATTAAATACAATTAATCATGTAGTGTTTATTTTTATTTTAAAGTTAAGATAACGTCATATTTTTTCATAATAAACTTATTTGAAGCTGCAAAACTCGTTTTGTCTTACTTTTCTAATTAGATGATCTAAATAGGGTCCAGGAAGAGAAGAATAATTTTCTGTGTGTATAAGCTAGAATTAAAATCATGACGGGAAAAGTCGGGAACCGGGAATATAATATCGGGAAGGAACGGGAAAAACGGAACGTGGGGAATTAACTTCCAAATTGGGAACGGGAAAACTCGGAACAAAAGTTATTGACATTGAAATAATTACTAAGATGAAAAATTTGAATGAAATAAATTAAAAACGTATAGTTTTACGTAAATCAGATTTCTCGTTGTAATGGTTTGTACTTTTTTGAAAACTTCGTTATCATTTATTTCACCAAAGTCTCTTGTTAAAAAAAATAAAAATTGCTTAATCGATAAATTTATTTAAAACGATCATGCAAATAATTTCCAAAATTGCACAGAATCTTGGTAAAAGTATTGAATTGGAAATCTTTGTGTTGTCATTCCTCTTTTATGTAGTGCAAAGCAGCAAAGTACTAATTCTAAATTTAAAGTTTTTGGTACTTCTAGCATGTTAAAACCAGCGATAGGCATAGTTTAACTATTTTTTTTAGTTTCCTGCATAGTTTAACTATTTTGTTGCTGTTTTCTGCATAGTTTAACTAAAAAAATGGCATTTTAACTAAAATATTTCAGTTGCTAACTAAAAAGTTTAACTGAAATATTTTAATGAGTCCTTTTTCAAAATATGAATTTTAGACTAAAAAAATGAAATACAGTTGAAGTTTTCCATATTTTCATCTGTTTGTATATCCAGAAATATCCAGAGAGGAGCAAGAGGGGGCAGTTGCCTCCCCTTTTATAGCTGGAATCACATTTAAATAAGTAGAAAAGTGTTTAAAAACATTTTCGAGTACATACTCACAAATAACACAATAACAATGAGTTACCTATGACCATTTGTAACCTACGTTAGTTTTTTTTAAAGAATAATTTGTTTCTGTCTGTTAGGTTAGTACACATATTTTTTCTGTATGTTCTATGAAAAAACTAATTTAAACTTTTTTCAACGTTTTAAATAAATAATAAGCCCATTAGTTTTTTCTACGTGGTCAATAGTGCAAACATTTGTTTAAAAAATTTAAAAAAATAAAAGCTGCCCCCCCCTCTTTTTTAATCAGAGCTGGATACGCCCATGCAGTAGTTGCAGAGGCATTCCGCAAAGACATTGTCACACCACACAGTTCAGCTGCTGTTGAAAGATTATACAGCGCTGCTTCACAAGTTATGAGTGCATGCTTTTGTCGGGTGTCGGATGAAACTCTGGACAAGATAGTGTTCGTTCAGTCTGGGATTAAATGAGTGTACTGTATAAAGTTAAACAGACATTATAAGACTATAAAAATATTTAAAAGTCCGAATATTACTGAATTTACGGTTTAAAATTTTGCTACATGTTTTTTTTATCATTATAAGGGTCATTTAAAATAAAATGTATGTGCTATTTTAAAGAATATTTTAAAATAATTTTTTTTTCTTTTGTATTAACATTTATTTCAAAGATTTATTTTAAAGTAATGGCTAGTAAAGACATGGTTTCACCGGCTTTTTATGCTACAGTGTTAAAGCTGCTTCAGATTCTGCCTGTCAATAAGTTAATACAAAAATAGTTGCAAAATAATTAGGGAAAGTTTAATTACCTTTTTTAGTTTAGTTAACTATTTTCAAAAATAACTTTATAACTATTAGTTAAAATACTTAATTTAAGTTGAAAAATATATTTATTTCAACTAAAAATATTTAGTTAGTTGCCCATCACTGGTTAAAAGATACGACGTCATACACTGGCAATCCATCATACAAAAGGGTCAAAGTGCTCTTTCTTTTACTGAAATGTTTCTTCTTTTAAAAGCAGTATATGCAAAACCATTAATTTATTCTGTGCTCAAAACATAAGAGCATTTGTTCCTGTTGAAGGTAAAGGGTTTATTGAAGTGTATCAAAATCTCATTGATCTTGGACCCTTATATGCCCGTGTTTAAGCATCTAATCTCACTTGTGAAAAGACAGTGAGAAATTATTATGAATGAAACTAGTTTGGGAATAGGTTGGGACTGGGTTTTAAAGTTTTGGGATCGGGTCGGGCCCGGGGCTAGAAATGCGGGAACGGGATGGGACGGGTATAAAAATTCTGATGACTGGGACGGGACCGGGAATGAAAAATAGTCCTGGTCTGACCTTTAGCATAAACAGAGTGTAACAAAAAGTCATCGTGCATTTTTATTCTTTTACTTCCAGCCTCTGCCACTAGAGGAGGCTACAAGGAATTATTTTCCCCCATACTTTTCTTTCTCCCGTTTTCTTCATATTTTTTCTCAACGTCTCCATGTCTTCTTTCTATTTTTTAAATAAATGAAAAAAACTTGTTTATTGCATTGATTTCGGAAAAACACTTGAAGGTTTGAAACATTGCAAATTTCAAGTAGTTTGAAAATAATCTCAATTTAATGTTCTCAATTCAGACCAAAATCTTGAATTTGTTAAATTTATTTTTAGGGTAAGGGTTCATCTATTTTGATATTTTTAAATAATCACTTTAATACTTTTGTCTATTTATTATTTTATTATTATTAAATCTGAGTTTTTGTTGTTATTCTGCATGGTTATATAACACGGACTACTTAATATTAAGAAGTCCATGTTTTATAAGTACCAAAGAATCAAGTCGCGAATCTTTCTTTTCACTCTACTTAAAGAACATCCTGGTAATAGTCAATTAGATAAGGATGATTTATAAAAATAGTTTCATACATTTAATCTCTTATTCTAGACTTTTTCTCACAGACAATGTTGAAAGTCACGGTTTTTTTGGCTTGTGTACTGGCAGCAGTCATTAATTTTGAAGGTTAGATTTCAAGTTTCTTAAAAAAACTCAATAACCACAGAAAATAGATAGGGAAACAAAAAGTAATAAAAAAAGAAGCCTATTGGTGAGCTATGGTGATTATTGACTTTTGGTCAATCTTCCCAAAAAATGAAAAATGTTGGCATGCAAAATAATAAAAAAAAGTTTTTGCCGTTTTTTTGCAATTGATGACAGATTTGAAGCGGTAGTTTCTAAATTGAAGACAACCGTTCTAATTCACCAGGTTTTAGCGCGTACGACACCTCACCACCAGGAGGACCCCTTGTCCAAGTAACTGTTCTGAATACTGAAAAATAAATTAACCATTAGAAATATTGAAATATTATTGCCCTATTTCGGCGTTTCTCCTTTATACATCAACGTTCGATGCTTAACATATGCTATAAAGGTGTGATTTTTGCTGATGATTGTTATAGTGCCGAATACCGGATTTTATTGAAGCTCAAACACGAGTATTTGAACTAAATAAAAATTTTAAATAACTAGTCAAACAGAAAAAAATCGGATACGAATATGTACAATTTATAAAAGAAAATGGAAACTTAAATCCGTTCTTCACAGGTATCAAAATAGAGCAGAATGTAAAAATCAATTAAAATCAAAGAAAAAATCATCTAAATAATGTTTCTATTTTACGGTTATTTAAATATTCTCTAATAACTTTTCTATATTTAAAATTAATGTAATTAATGAAGCTTCTTAATTTTAAAAAAATGAAATACAATGAAAAGAAATAAACAAATATAAGTATTTGTACAGTACATTTTTCAAAATTCAAGAGCGTTTTTAAATAAATTGGGTAAATAAAACAGTTTTTCGACCCCCTATAGAATATATAACATATATTAAGAATAAATTTTCTGAAAAATAACTTTAATTTCGACATTTTATCTTGTCCACCAGGGCACTCTCAGACCATACCCGAACTTCAGTGCCGAAGAGGATGCCAAGATGCTGAGGAAGGCCATGAAAGGATTTGGTCGGTTTTGGCGATTTTAATCGTCTTTTTATTGAATGAAAAATATATTTAAAAGAAAAAAAGTCGCATTTTTTTAAATATGTATTTTTTATTTTTTTTGTTTATATAATTATTTTTTTTAAATAAACGAAATTGTATTTCCCATTGACCAGAAATCATTAAAAAAACTTTCCATTACCACAGCCACTCCAGCATGACCACTTCACTCCATTCGACCACCACCCACCCACACCACCAGGCACCGACGAGAAAGCCATCATCGACGTTCTGTCTACCCGCTCCAACAGCCAGAGGCAGGAGATCAAGAACAGGTTCAAGACCATGTTTGGAAAGGTTTGACATATCAAGATATCTTTATGTTAGATATTATGTATATACTTAAATTATATATATTTTTTAATATATCACCACCATTACCATCAAGGACCTTTTGGAGAAACTGGAGAGTGAGTTGACAGGCCACTTTGAAACGGCAGTGCTGGCCCTGATGATGACGCCTCCAGAGTTAGACGCTCACGAACTGCGTAGAGCAATGAAGGTGATGATGATGATGATCATGATTATGATAATGATGCCATTTATAGAGATTGGTTTTGGTAAATGAAGTGTTGAGGATAGCTTTAATGTGATTTAGTGGTATCCAATGCTGTTTGTTTTTGAGTTTTTTTGTTTATTAACATATTCATTCATGCAATTATTAATGCATTTATTCAAATATCTAATTATTCATCCAATTATTTATTCATTCATCTAATTATATATTTTTTCATCCAAATATTTATTCAATCATACACCAGGGTGCAGGCACGGACGAGAGTTGCATTGTGGAGATCTTGTGCTCAAGGAACAACCGAGCCATCCAGGAGATCAAGACTGTCTACAAACAGAGTACGCTTCATCGTCATCATAACCATCGTCATCATTATCAACATCTTCACCACCATCATCGTTTTTTCGTCAATGACATCTTTATCAAAATCACCTTCTGGATTAAGCACTCATTTGATACTTCAATTTGTCACATGCGTCATTTGTTGACCGCTAGGTATTATATTCACATCAGTGATGGGCAAAACCAAATCGATATTTTCAATAATTTACGATTCGATTTAGCCTAAAATGAATTCGATTCAATTTGATTTGAATTTTTGTGATTCGGTTCTAATTGAAAACAAACGATTTAAATTTTAGTTTTTGCTAGCCTTACTACTATTAGTCAAATATGTTTACAATTTGCTAAACTTTATTAACTTTATGATGATTATTTCTTTACTTCGTGCATCAAATTTTATTTGCCAAACATTTTCGAAAACATTTTATAGAGAGCGAAGGGAAGATAAAAAAAATTATATAATGCTTTTTAGATTTTAATAACAGTTTTCGTAAAATTATTTAAATATATATATAAAAATATATATAATGAAAAAAACTTTCCATTGATTTTTAGTTTAATATTCTGAATCTTGATAAAAATAAATTTATGTAATATTGCTTGAACAATTTTAACATTAGATTTTAAACTCAAACTTTCTTAAATTTTTTATTTCAATTATTTTAACAGTTTTGGATATCTTTTTTAATAATTTTAAAAAAATGTGTTTGCCTAGACAAATTTTATATCCTTTAAAGGGGTAGGTCAAAATTGTTATAATTTATTATTATTATATTATATATAATGTGCACAATCCCTAATTATATTCAAAAAAAAAAATTTCTATGTTTTTCTTATTTCAATATTGTTAATTTATGTTATTTTATTTTTACAAAAAAATTATTAAAGAAGTGAATATTTCTGACTGCATTTAGAAATAATTTGGTTAATTAATTTTTATCGAAAAATGTAATGCTTCGATTGAAGATTTAAATATTTTGAAATTTGATTCTATCATAAAATTTAGATTAGATTTGAGATTTTTGTCTTGTGATTCAAATAATTTGAGAGATGATTTGATGTTTGTACATGGGGATTTGATTTCAGAGTTGCCCATCACTGATTCACATGACTTAATTTTATAACTTAATTTAGCGTCAACCACTTAAATTACTCTCATATGAATAAATAATGAGCTCTTTACCTCAAGAATACTCAAGAGACTTGGAGAAGGACTTGATGAGTGAGACTTCAGGCGACTTCAAGTTGCTGTGTGATTTGCTTGTGCAGGTTCTTACTTTGGTATGCATTGGACTCGTTGCAACATAAACTCGTCGCAAATTTTATATATTTTTGTTTTTTTAAATTTGTGAATAAATATGATTATAAAAACTTATTAATAGTGAAATTAAAATTTACTCATCGAAACAGACTAAATGTAGACTAAAAACTCGTCGCAAAATTTTTATATATATTTAATTTTGTGAATAAATATGATTATAAAAACTTATTAGTAGTGAAATTAAAAATTTACTTGTCGAAACAGGCTAAATGTAGCTTAACGTACGAAACAGGCAACAATTTTCGCAACGAGTTTTTAGCCTACATTTAGCCTGTTTTATACGTTAGGCTACATTTGACCTGTTTCGACGAGTAAATTTTTAATTTCACTATTAATAAGTTTTTATAATCATATTTATTCACAACATTAAAAAAAAATTTTTTTTGCGACGAGTTCATGTTGCGACGAGTCCAATGCAATTCCTTACTTTTTATTCATAATAATTTTTTAAATAATGAAGATGCCTTAGAATTCGATTTTTTAATAACTTAGAACCGTTCATACTTTTATCCATTCATGCATGCTTCCATGCACCTACACATCCATTCATCCTTCCAGGCTAGCCGCATAGAGGGGGTTCCAGTGAACATGGAAAAGGCTAAGAGGGATGCACAGGTGGGTGGAAGGGTGGTCAGACGAGATGGGCTTGTAGATCTATAGCATATCCCATTTCAATGGATTTTCAGCTTTTAACAAATTTTTATTCGTTCAAACATCTAACCAGCCCGATCCCTATAATATAACTAAATATTTTTTTAAAACCACTATTATCACTACACTAAAAATTAAAGCAGCATCTCTCCCATAGACATTGTATGAGGCAGGCGATTACATTCTGGGCACGGACGAGTCTGAATTCATCCATATCCTGTCTACAGAAAGCTACGAGCAACTGAGACTCGTCTTCCAGGAGTACCATCGTCTTGCCAACAAGTCACTGGAACAATCGATCAAGGATGAAATGTCTGGTGACCTTGAAAAAGGAATGGTGTCGATCGGTGAGTGTGTCTTTGTCTGTGAGGTTGTCTTTGTCTGTGAAGTTGTCTTTGTCTGTGAGGTTGTCTTTGTCTGTGAAGTTTTCTTTATTTGTAGAGTTGGGATTGTTTGTAAGGTTGAATTTTGTGTCTGAAGTATTTGTTTTTAGGAATAGTTGTAAACGATTTTGCTAACTTTATATATTTTTTTACAGTGAGATGCGTTCAGAATATGCCTGGTTTCTTTGCCAGAAAGCTCTATAACAGCATGGAGGTTCAGCATTACTCATCCATCTCATGTCTCATTAATATATCTCTGAAAATTACACTAATTTGCACTAATTTCTCAGAAAAAAGTAATTAAAAAATATAAATGCTTGAACCTAATTTTAACTTCTCAAAACTCGCCTCACAAAGGGATGGGGAACGAAGGACGAAAACCTGGTGAGGATTGTGGTGTCGAGGTGTGAGGTGGACATGGTGCAGATCAAGCAGGAGTATCAGAGACAGTTCGGCAAAACACTCGAGAGCATGATTGAGGTTTGTGTTTTTTGGCGGTGAGTTCTGTGTGGATTGTTTTTTATAGTGTAGTCTGCGCTTGCTATTTACGGTGGGTGCGTTAGTGGCGAATCAGCCTTATCAGAGTCATTCCAAGTTCTTGAATTATTCAATTTTTGGGTTAGAGCCTGCTGATTCTAGCACACTACAACCAAAGGTTCTAACTCCACCTACTACCACAGGGAGACTTGTCAGGAGATTACAAGAAGCTGATGATTGCCTTGGTGAGAGGCTGATCGAACAAGCATTAATAATAAATAATAAAAATCGGTGAATAAACTTACTTATTTACTTAATATGTTTTTCTTTTATCAAAATAAATTAGTTTATTTAGTAATAAATACTCTTTTAACTTATAAAATTGCAAAAAAATGTACGCCTAGGCCAGGTTTAATTATCACTAATAAGATTAGTAATATACAAAGTTGTTGCCACATAGCGAAAATTTTTCTTCACTTAAGCTTGTGAAGCTGGTGCCGGCAGAATGTCAAAAACAAAAATTTGCGAGAAAGGCATACTTAGAATGATAGTTAATCCAATATTTAAGAATATGACTATGTGTTCGTTATTTTTTAACTTCCATCAAATTATGATCCAGCCGCGATTGCATGGATGTTAATGTTTCAGATGTGGTGGTGACTTTTGCTTCAAGATTTTGACGACTACTATTGAAATTTAGCATAACATAAACAAATAGAACATTTATTCAATTAGATTTTTAAATTAACAAGCATACTATAATGAAAAAAATTAAATTAAATTTTGCTGTAATTTTATTATTTAAGACCCTGATCAGCCAGCTACTGAGTTAAATACGTAAATAAAAAATAAAATTTTTATCATGAAATTTTTTCTTCAGAAAGTTCTATAACTAAAAAAAATTATATAGCAGTTTTTAGAATTTAAAAATTAGATTTAGATAGAAAGATATTTAAAAATAGAAATTGTATTGACATTTTGTTAATTACAGCATCATTAAACTTCAAAGCAGAAACTCTTGTAAAAAATTATAATTTTCTAGTTTGTAGAATTTTCAAAAAAGATGAGATATTTTGACTAAAGCAAATTTCGATATGTTTTCAAAACGTAAAAATTATATTTTCGGTGCCCTTTAGGTATAAAGTATATATATATATATATAATATATATAATATATATATATATATATATAATATAATATTATATATATAATATTATATATATATATATAATATATATATATATATATATATATATATATATATATATATATATATATATATATATATATATATATATATATATATATATATATATATATATATATATATATATATATATATATATATATATATATATATATATATATATATATATATATATATATATATATATATATATATATATATATATATATATATATATATATATATATATATATATATATATATATATATATATATATATATATATATATATATATATATATATATATATATATATATATATATATATATAATATATAATATTATATGATAGCTCACGGTTGGCTGTACAGGGATTTGAACTGGCGACCTTTAAGTTGCAGGTCTAACGACTTACCATTTAAGCCAACCCGCTCACCATATATATATATTAATTTATTTATATATTTATATTTATTTATATATTTATATTTATATTTATTTATATATATATATAATCTATAAATATAATAAATATATAAATGTTATTTAGACCAATCAGTCTAATAAAAATCTATTATAAATCTGGGTACTTTTTATTTTTATATTTTTATAAAAGTTTGATTATTAATGGAAAGTTAATATACATTTTCTTTACATTGAATTTAATTATTTTTGTGATAACTGACTATATTAATCAATTTTTCTGTTATTTTTTGTTTGGGTGGCCCAACAAGTGTATACTTTGGGTCTTTTAGTAATTAACCTTGTTAATTTTTGCTGAATAAAATCATTTTTGAATTGAAACAAAATAAACAATAAAAAAATAAGCTTTTAAGTAATTTTAAGGATGTAAAACTGATTTTTTATTTAAATCTCAAGCAAATATTTAAAAATGTCTTTATTGAAGAAAAATTTTACTCAAGTTTTTAGTTTAATAAACTTAGTTTCTCTCACAACATACTTTCCTCTGTCAATTAAAAAACTAATAGTCTGAAAACGGGATGTAATAGAGCAGATGTGAGCACGAAGACATGTAGTGTACACTTCAGAGTAACGAGGAACATGCCGCATAAACGATTTGGAAATTAATCAAAAGTTAAACAACTAATGGCTGATTTTTTCATAGATAAAATGGTATTCTGTTTCTTTGAATCTTTGCTGTATTATAGTTGATCTTAAATAGTTTTTAAAGAGTAGCACCGTTCAGATAGGAGATACAGAAATGTTTTTCAAGTGTTTTTCAGATGGTGTTGAGAGCTTGAAGTAATAAGTAAGAGATAAAGTAAGTAAAAAGTAATTTTTCAGCTTAACTTGAAACATTTGATTTTGAATTAAAAGACTACAGAAAATAATTAAATGTTATCAAAAAAAAATTTCAAAAACTAAATTTAGTAGATAAAAATAAGACATTAATAATCGTGGTTAACACTTTCTATACTTTATATATTGTAACCAGGTTATAATATATAAAGGAAAGAAAAATATATATATATTTTGTGAAAAACTATAATACAGTTTATAAATAGGAAAGCTTTTTGTAATTTAGGGTTATAATAGCTTGGCACGACCTTCTCGGACTTTCTTAAAAGCGTTCCAAGATAAGTTGAAAAATTGTTTTTGAAGCTCGATTTATTGGATGAAAAATTCTCATTGTGAAAAATCAAGGTTTCATAATATTTCTGTATTAATAAGTTTGAATTAGGATTTTGAATAGTATATCTATAAAATATAAGAAACAGTTTAAACAAATTGTTGGATACTGATGTTAAATCTTGTACTTATAATTATTTCTTGATTTTTTTTATTTGAGAGTAAATTGGAATAAACTTGCTCTAGAATTGCTAATGAAAATTTCAAAATCTGTGTATAATAAGTTTTAAACATAAATTTCAAAGTTTTAAAGGTTTATCAGAGATTAAAAATAAATTTATGAAAACCTCCAGCAAATTGAAAGTCATTTAAGAACTTCCGCAATTAATTTGTATTAACAAAAGTTAAAATCAATCATAAATAAAAAATAATTTAAGAAAATAAACGAAATAGTAAGAGATTTAATAAAAAATATAATACATTTGAATCCTTTTAAAAACGTCTAACTTTATTAGATAAACTTTTTAAAATTCTGAGAAAGAATAAACACAGTTAGTTTGTTAAATTTATTATTTCTTACATACCTATAATAAAAAATTAAGAATACATTTAATTTCCGTAACTTCAAGTCAATGGCAAAGAAGAGTAATTGAAATTAGTTGAATTTGTTTTTTAATATTATTTCTTCAACAAATCTTGAAACTACTGGGTTTTTGATGATTGAAAAAAAAACATTTTCCAGTGGGAATTAATTACCTTAAAGTTTAAAACTCTTAAAACTAAATTTTCGAAAGAACCTTTGACTTGGTAAAAAAAAGCTAGAGATGTTATTGAAAGAAAAAACACAAACTTCAATTGACAAACCCATTAAGGTAAGGAAAAAATACTTCTCAAAAAGAGGAAAATAAAAGTGCAATAAAAAAGAACTAACGGTTAATCACTAAGATGTTAAATGGTTGGTGAATTGAAAATAAACAAGCAATCTAATAAATTAAAATTAAATTAACCAATTTTTTCGATCTATTGTCCAAAAATAAGAATTTCAAACACACAATATTCATGGTATTTCATCATTAGCATTGCCATCATCTTTCTTCTCATCATGGCTAATTGAATTAATAGTAAAGCTGAAAATTGTTATGAGGATTTTTGAAATTGAACAAGTGCTCAGCTAAAATAAAATGATAACAACCAAAATATAAATCTATAATAAAAAAATCTAGACCAACTTTAGGTTCATTAATATCAAAGGTTTGGTAGATAATAACAACACCGTTAATGAAAAGTCGTTAAGAGAAATGACTTTGATGGAATAGAAAAACATGCATAAAACGCTGTTGGCAATTCAAGTGAAGACGTAAATACTGGTATAAACAAAAGCATCAATGTCGGCCAAGAAGATAAAAGTAGCGGCTGTTTTATGGATAACAAAACAGTGATACGAAGAGGCAAATACGTGATAACTTTTCATGAAAAGTGATGAGCATGGCAGCTGAAGTCGTGAAATAATTGAATTTAAATAAAAATACAAACGAATGAATCAACAGATTTAAATTTAAATGTTAAGGATAACGACGTTTAATTCTTGGCTGTTTAAATAAACTGTAACTACAAGAATAACTGTTACAATTATCCCTTCCAAATGCAATCGCAATATTAATAGTAGGCATTGTATGGGAGCAAGAAATAAATTAATTAAGAACGCCAAAGACGCTGAGAGCATCTTGGAACAGGCTCCATCAAAGTAAGGCGGAGAACAAGGCAATATCGAAAAAACTAAAAAATAGAAACAACTACAACAAAAACAACAAATATATTTTTTCATATCAATAAAATTGTGAAGATGCTAATCATATAGTTTTTGAATTCAATAATGAGAATTTTTTTTAAAAACGTTAAAATTGTAATTCTATTTCTAAAAATCAACAGCAAATTTCTTTGGGATGTTAATGAAAGAAAAAACAAAGAGAATGAATAATCTCAGAAAGTTGATGAGACTAAGATAGATGGCGATAAAAACAAAAGCAGCAAAGAAGAAAGGAAGATGGAGCGCAAAGTATCAGAGAAAAAATTAAAAAAAGTGAGAATTGAAATGAAATATATTAAAAGGAAACTGGGTAAAAAGGGAATTCAAATTTTTACATCTCAATAAAAAACTACTTTACAAACGACAACTACAATGACAATGGAACCAAAAATTATTATACCAAAGAAATCAACAAAAAGAAAGACTGATAAAAATAGGAATAAAAAAAATCACAACAACTCCTATTATTTTCAAAGACCAACAACACAAGCAACATCGACGAAGCATTGAGAAGCAGCAAGATGAAAGAATCTTGTGATCGAGAAGCTACAGACTGGTTGATAAATAATCGTATCATTAAAATAGTATTATTCAATTATTTAATTAAACATTAAAATTGTTTTATTTTGTTAAATAATTTTTTAAAAATGACTGTCTTAAATTTTCCATCGATTGTTCAAATAATATAAATTTGATAAATAATATTTTATTATTTAAAATTTAAAAAAAGTTCAAATTCAATATATATCATATTGCAAAATTTAGATCCTTAGTACAGGAAATATAGGAATTCTAACCTATAAAAACCCCAAAAATGCATGTTTTCAGCTACATGAATAACTCTTATTTAACTCTTTTCTGCGCGTACATTTATCATCTTATGAAAGCAGTTATAATTTTGAGACAAAAACAATTTTTAAGTCACTAAGCTTTATAAAGCATAATGTTTTTTTCTCAAAACTTTGATATAATTTGATTAACTTTCAAATATAGAAAATTTCTAAATTTCTAAATTTATTTTTTTTAAAACTTAAAGCTTGATGCAGGGGTGTTCCGGGAATGAACTTGTTGAAAGATTTTTCCCTTCTCCATCACTTACAGAATATTATTTTCATTTGCATTTTTTTTTATTTTTTAGGATACTGAAAAGAACATCTAAACTTTTTTTCGATCAACACTTGTGAGGTTATACGATAATTTTAAAAAGAAAGCCTTTGTAATTGAACAATTTTAAAAACACGAGTAAAAAATTACATTTTTAAAAGCATTCGACAGCAATAGAAACTTGGTGAAATCCAATTGTTTTTTCAAACTTTTCTTCGTCTTAATTTAACTCCATATTCAATTTGAAAAGAAAAAAGATGTTTTAAAATTAAAAACCGTTGGAAGTGTTGTTTTAATTACTAATTACATTTTTCAAGAAATAACAATACAGTTATTTTTTTATTTCGTGAAAAAACCACATAGTGTTATTTGAACCAATACATATTTAATTTGAGAAATTCTATACTTTAAAAAACATTTTTGACGAATTTGAAAAAATATCACACTATTCTTTTTTTTACGTCGATAACTGTTTACGCTTCAAATTTCAGCAAAACGACTATAATAAATAAACATAGAAAATGTTTTGTTCGTTTTTTCCGCTTCATCCTAAGCCACATTTACGGGCGATGATGTAGAAGAGTACAATGTTTGTGTGCACGATCGATAATATGTCCCTCGAAATATTTATCCAAGCAACACTAGTCCAAAAAAATGTTTTAAAATAATAAAAAGAATTTCATCATAATTGAAAAGTAATCTTTCAAATAAATAAACATAATGAACACTTTCAAAACTACATCTAGACATTATCATTGATTTTTTGACGGACCGAATTTTCTTGACATTTTGTAGGTGCCATTAAATTGATTATCGATTTAATGAGCAGATATTTTGTTTTTACATCATAACTTGTATCTAGAATGCAAAAACCTTAAAATCTTCTAATTCTACATGTATGCAAATCTCAACAGTTTTTGACCTCTTTAAAATAAAGAAGGTCAAAATCGGTAAAATCATAAAACATAGCTTTGATTTTTTCTAACTAACAAAGCCAAAAACCTTGGTCATGACGAATGGAAAGTATTGAAAAAAATCAGCGAGAGGCGTTGTAGGAATGCCAATAGAACGATAAGAGAAGTGGCCTTTGACCGCCGATAAATCTCAAGGTCACGAGTTGAATACTAATTAAAAGGGCAAAGATGCTGGCATCGTTCTGAATTTAGAAGAAGTATAAATCAAACCAAAATAAAAAGTTTGGGCTTCTTTCATGTATGTTTTTTCATTGCTTGCACATTTGCGAATCGTTAGTACACTTTCTCGTCTTCCAAGACTCTAATTCCAATTCTCTAATTTAAAAATAATTTTGCCATTTTTTACACTGCAAAAATGGAGAAAAAACTTTTAAAATGTTTGAGGGAATTTAATTAGGCTTTTTTCTTTAATGTTCAAAGGACCTTGCTCACTGAACATTTTCAAGATTCGGTTAGCAGTAGCCATCTTGGCAGTCGATTTACCTTCTGGTAGTAAATGATTTTCCATCCAATTTATTTTATTTTCTAATTTAAATTAATACTAATTAATAGTAAATAAACTGTTTTTTAAATTTTTTCATCTTCTAGCTATCGGAATTTAACCCTAAGAAGAGCACTGACTCAAAAACCATTAAATTTAACTTGAAATTCGAAAGTAATAATCATATTTAATTATTCTGGCGCTAAGTCTAGAATTTTTACTAGTCAGGGCTACTGAACTATCTTTAAAAATACTCACACATTTTTTAAAATCATTATTGTTTGCGAAATTTTTTTAACATTTGTTGTTTGATGAAGTAGATCTAGGCATAACATCATGTCTTCAACAATAGGGAGCGGGGATGGCTTAGATGGTAGACGTCGGACTTGCAACTTAAAGGTCGCCAGTTCGAATCCTTGATAAGCAACCGTAAACTATCATATACCTAGTGTATATGATGCGGTGTTTGCGACGTATGCATTGAGAGATGTGTACGTCGTGTGGAGTGGCGTCTCTGGCGCATAAGAACCATGGTTCCTAGAACCATTATAACATGGCCTGCGTCTGTCAGGCTATGAAAAATACAGACCATTAAAAAAAGTTAAAAAATTGTCACCATTGACTTTAAACCAAACGTAACCCAGAAAAATAGTCATTCTCAAGATATTTATGAATTTTTTAACCTGAATGGCCAAACAGTATGTTTTTGTACTTTTTCAATAAACTGCTTTTTAAATGATTTCAACCATTTCATCAGTTTTTTTGCAACAGTGTCATTCGAAAAGAAGATCTTTGATGCAAAATTGCATGCCGACTCCTTTATCAGAAGTGTAAAAAAGTGACTTTGTTGTCCTAAACACTTCGCGAAAAACGAATTTAATGAAAACTTGTCAAATTCCATGCGGCAAGGAAACATTTCTTCATTCGTCAATGCTTTTTAAATGCTTCAATAAAGTACCTTTGTTAAAAAAAAATAATTTTAAATTAACTTCTTGTTTATCCTCTTGAAGATGTTGGTAAACTAATGTTTTTTAAAGTTTTTAAATGGGAAAACTCAAACAAGATTTTCTAATAACTTTTGTAGAAATGCAATATAAATCAAGCATTCTAGCGTGAACTAATCGGCCATATGGGACTTCTCGAAAATCTTCCAAGCCCATATTTCATGAGAAGTTGTATGGCATCAAGTATAAAAAAATAGAATATATTGCGTAAATTTACAATAATTTACAAAAAGAAGAAAAAAGTGAGTTAAAAGATACTTAAAAAGCTTCTCCTGTGAATCCGAAACGAAAATACACATTAACTACGAACTAACCTTGATTGTAAATCATGAAAAAAAACTTTCATTTGAAGATCAGCGAGAATGTTAAAAAAACTGTAAGACAGGTGCAAGTATTTTTCAAATAAGTTTATTATTTTTTTAAAGACATTAAAAAACCTAAAAGTCACTTACACGTATGTGTGATCAAGTTTTCCTTTTTCAAAATGCCTGTCTTAAAAGCATTTGAGCTTCTCAATCAACTCATACTTTCATGTTCAATGAAATTATCCCAAAAAAAATTTCAAAAAATATATTGTGAACTTCTTGTTATACTTTATAAATACATTTTTCTATCACAATATAATTTTTTTCATACATTTTTAAAGCCTATTTAGTCGATTATTCTTCCTTGCCACAGTTCAGGCAAAGAAAATCTAGCAATCCTACGTGACTCGAAGTTTCTGCGAGATCTTGAAAACGACAGCGTAGACTCAGACATCCTGGAAGACGAATTAAACGACCTCAATCACTTGCCCATCAGGTCACAAAGGATGGAATTTATTACACATTTAATGTGTCAAAAGTTTAGAATAAAAGCCTATATACAATGTATATAGCCTGTATTTCAATGTTTGAAATATTCATAGAATGTTTATTAGTTAGCGAAATTCAATTGGATTTCATCATCAGATAGTTAAATTTATATAATAATTATTAAATAAATTAGGAAAATATTTTTTAAACTTTTTATAGCTATTGAACTTCTTAAAAAAATATAATTTTTTTTATATATATTTTAAAATTCTTAAGGGTTGATATGTTAAGGAGATCTAATTTTATCTAAAGCACGGTCTTCGCTACGAGCAAGGAAAGCTGTTTCGTTGGGAGGCATTTAAAATCGGGAAAATACGCAGATGACACTATTCAAACGTGGGGAAACTTGTGAATGAGTTTTTAGATTACAAAAATAGGTTTTTCATAATCAATTTCATGTCTTTTCATTCTTTTCATTTTATTTCTAAAGACATTTGCGTATATTTCTAAAATTGAAAATTAGATCTATAAAATGTAAACTTAATTATTTTAGATTCCTATATTCATACGAATCTTTGCCTATACACCTACCAATCCTGCCATACTTAAAAAAAACAATCTGACACTCCTTACACCCACCCATCATCTATACTATCTGTGCAGCAAGCGAGAGAAGATAGTGAAAGTATTACAGAGCAACCCAGTGCAAATTCTCTTGTGTGTCATTGTGCTGTTGGACGCGGGCATCGTCATTGGTCAGATTCTGCTCGATCTTAACTCTGTCAAAGGTTGATCTTCCAGCCATTCAATTGAGCTTTTAAGACATATTGATTATAAATAATAGAATTTGAATCAAGAGGGGTTTTGATTCATTTGAGTTTTTACAAAAATATTTGAAATGTAGTTATTTATGGATTAAATAGGTAGATAAAAACTTTTTAAAAGCAGGTAACATAGCCGTTTTTCAAAAAATTGAATAAATTCTATTTAGATGAGAAAAAAAAAATTCGAGTTTAAACCTATATTTTATTTTATTAAATAAAAGACTTGCCAAGCCGTATGCCGATACTGGAAATTATTGTTCTTATAGGTCTTTTTTAAATTAAGCCAACCATCAATCTTTCAATTCATCAATCGTATGCTCAATTAATCACGCCCTCGATCTGTCAAATAAGCAATCAAAAAGCTATTCAAAATCTTTATGATAATATAATCAAACTGGGTTTGACGCAGAAATGTATTTGACAAGCTGGACGCTATGCTACCAATATAATTTTGATGAGGAAGAATTTCATTAAGAAATATTGAATTTTTTCACTTTCGAAAATTTTTTGAAGTATATAATTTCAATGAAAATGACTTTTGGATGTGTATTTAGTCTAACTTCGGAAGTTGAATACAAGTTTTTAGCCGACATAGTTGGAAAAAATGATTTTTTATTAGTTACTTATTTCAAACTTCAAAAAATGTATGAGAACATTTTTTAAAGAAAGTAACAAAAAATTAATAAATATAAATTTTAATTATAGGAAAAAGCTTCAAATTTAAATATTTTAAGTCCTAAGGCTCAAATTCAATTTCTGTTGTCACGCTAGAAAAACATAAAGTACTTTATCTTTCAAAAATGACGTAATCATTTAAAAATAATTCATTTATATGGATGAAAAAATATTTGTAAAAAAAGAAATAATTAAAAAGTGCTCTAAACCAAAAAAATTAAATTTGAAAAAAGTATTTTCCAGTAGTATCTCAACTATAATGGTTGAAAGTTTAAAACAGTTTATTTATTCATGAATTTATTAAATATATTATAATCTTTTAGTTCAAGTGGCGTCATCCAAGAGCTTTTATACAAAAAATGTTTTTTTTTATTTTTTGAAAAAAAAATCAAAATAATGAAAAAGTAAATCAATTTCTGGAGAGAAAAAAGTAAGATGGCCGTCAAATATAAGAGACAAATAGAGAATTGCATTTGACTGTCATCAATATAACCATGCAAAGTAAATAAATATTATTTCATGAAACTTGAGTAACATATAGTTTAATTTTGGCAGAACAACCAATTCACTCAATTGCGACAGAAAAGTTGCATCGGCGTGAAAAGCAGCTGGAAGACTTGGTGGCGTACATCCGACAACACCATTCCAACCACCTTGGAGGCTACAACGGAAACAATATCAACAAAATTCTACACAACTTGAAACAACCACATATGCATGAAACAACCAAAATTAATAAAACATCCCCCAAGACACCTGAATTGAGTTTAAATACACAGCTTCAACCACAGAAAGCCAGGCAACCACAACAACTAGATAAGTCACAACAGAGAGATAAAGTAAGATTGAAACGAACATTGGATATTTATGTGAATTCAACCTCAAAAAGACATGTTACACATCTCTACACCAAAAACAAAATCAAACAATCCAGTAACAAGACCAGCAATAATGCAATTAAAAATTTAATTTTAAACTTTTTTTTCAAGAAAAAGCAAGTTTTTTCAGGATTAAAAAATAGTGCAATGAAAATGAAAGTATTTTTCCAAAAAACATATGCAAATAAAATGAAATCGCATTCAATACGAATAAATCAAACGCCCACAAAAAGACAACTTGAAACTCCAAAACCACAAAAAAAATATTTGGAACCAAATCAGTTGATTTCTTTAGAAAAAATAAAAACTTCTGGTTCTGAAAATTCACATTTTGTTAGCCGTCACGAATTTTTTATTACCAAAAACACTATCAAAAGAAACAACCGTAAAAAAGCTAATAAAATTACCTATAGAAAACAAAGTAAAAAACCCAGAATTTTTCTTCAAACTTTTGAAAAACCCAGAAAAAACATAAACATAACAAAGAAAAATAATTATATCAAAATTCTCTCAAGGAAACAGCATATGCACACAACCAAGCCAAAAGAGCCTTCTCGTGTATACTCACCCGCCATCCAATCTCACTTTTCTTCAGCTTTTTTAACACTATTGACTCAAAGACATTTTTCAAAACCATCTTTTTTATTAAAAAATTTCATTTTTCTTTCGCCAACATCAGAATTCTCATCAAAGTTTCCGCCAACTACTTCATTAACACCATTTACGCCACCATCTCTCCCAAAAACGCAGCTATCATACTTTTCTTCCTACTCACCAATATTCTCAACATCATCTCAGTTTTTAAGAACTTTTCCATCTTCACCACAACTTTCTTTTTCTCGTTCTCCTCTTTCTTTTCACAGTCCAATCAAACTCGACGAGCATGCAGACATTAATCAGCCTTTAGAAAAAAATAGAAAAGATGATACTAACAAAAATATTAAAAGCAATACCAACAAAATTAATCAAAAAGGCATTAACCTAGGTATTACTATCGACGTAAACGAAAAGAAAAATACGAGTAGCCCCATTAAAAGAACGCCTTCTACCAATATAGCTAATTCAAAAAGCGTCTTCAAAGATATTATTGTTGAATTAAATAACAGTTCTACAGGCACTACTAACAAAAACATTAGTAAAAAGGGCAGTACATTTTACAAGAATAACGTTCATAAAGAAAAAATTGATCCTCAAAAGCATGGTAGAAAACGTGCTGATATTCAACTCAATTATTACAGAATTGAAAAACGTACAAATTTTGATGGAAAAAACAAAATGTTTTATCAACAAAATGGGGAAAAAAGAAATAGAAAAAAACTTTTTTCAAAAAGATCGATACAGAGTGATGAGGGTAATGACAAAAAAAGTTTATATGAAAAAGAAAATAATCTGAAAGATTACGTGAAAAAAAAAAAGAAAATTAATGAAACAAAAATTAAAAACAAGTGGAGCTTTGTTAGTGAGAGTGAGGATAATTCTATGAGCCAGTTATTAAAAAACAATCAGAAAAGGGATGGAAAACCATTAAAAAATAATGAAAGCGAAAAAACACCCTCCAAAAATGTTACTCATCCAAACAAAATAAAAGAAAAAGAAGTAGAAGAAGAAGAGGGAGAAGAAGAAGAAGAAGAGGAAGAAGAAGAAGAGGACATTCTAAGAGAAGTTGCCCATGGCTTGCACTACGCCAGCATTGGACTTTTAGGCTTCTTGGTGCTCGAGGTGAGCGTGTCTTGTGCATACACTTGGCAATACAAACACAATATGAGCAGGTTGATGTTTACACATACGAGCACTGAAACCCTACTTGGAAAAAACTTATTTCATTGCTTCCATCAAAACACGTTTGTTATAAATATGAAAAAAGAGTTTCCTTGATACAAAGTTTGAGTCAAGCGTTTCCAGACTCAGTTTATATTCTTGTAAACTACACCGTAAACGCCTATTAATAATAGATCCAGTGGCTTAGTGGCATTTAATAACAAAGATTAGGCCCCTAATGGCGTGGCTTAGAGATTCAATAAATTATAAAAACAGATTTAGGAGAAACTTTAGAAAAAAAGTAATATTTATTCAAGATATATCCTTCAGAAGTGAATGTATGTGAAGTATATCCAGAGGTATTATTGATTTGTGGAAAAATGTATAAAAAGTGTAACAATTTTTTAAAGAGTGTGTTTTACATCGAAAATCGTTGAAAAAGAGTGTAAAATGTTTCAAAGTTTCTCCAGAATATTGAATATCTTTTTTGGTTCGTTATGCGTTGCCTCCAACCAAAATGGTAAAAATGAATTTATATTTCCCGCGCTCTTGAATTTGAATAAAAAGCGCTATAGAAATCTTTTTGATTGATTCCAAGGCTATTTTTTTCAATTAAATAAAATGCTATTAAAAACATTGAACAAATTATAACATTAAGAGTGAAATAAAAATATAAATACACAACTAAAATTAAAATTGAAGTTAACTTAAAAAACTAAAATCAAAATCAAAATTACAATTTGAGTTAAATTACAAAACTAAAATCAAAAAAAATGAATTTCTGACGCTTTCTAAATGCCCTTGATGGAAATCGTAAAAATATAATGAAATCAAAAATTATACTAAAAATATACAATTTAATATGAGCCTTCGGATGCTTTCAACACTTTTTCATGACAAGAAGAAGACACTACACCTCGATGGTCTAAGAAATGGTATTCGTGGATTTGTATGTCCTATTGGAATTTTACTTTTTAGTTGTGAAAACCTCTTACGTGCTGCTTTGAGAAAGATATATGTTGACTTCCCAGAAATTTAATGTGATGATCAAACATATCTTCTGGAAACTTGTCAAATTGTAATTCAAGGCAACTGTTCACATGATCTAGCAAGCAGTGATCACGGCGGATTGTGTCATGCATGTTGGTAAACCGATTTTGATGTTGTATATTGCAACGATGTTTTCATACATTTAGCAGCAAGAACTTTGAATATTAAAGGATTTAGGTACCGTTTGGGTTTGCATTGAAACAAAACTATCGTGCAAAAATGGTGCCAGACACTTGTGGAGAGGCATCCTTCTGTCACGTTATTTTCTCTTGAAGTATCGTCTATCCTGTTATTCAACGCAACGCTTACTTTACGCATCTTGAAAATTTGATGATAGCACTGATAACTGATAGTTTTCCAAACATTAAAAAACTGGAACTTTGGAGAGTTATAAAAATTAAAGTAGCAGACTTATTTAAAATTAAAAAATGTCCGACTCCAACATTGAACTTCAACGCAAATGACTACATTTAAATGATTTATTGATTTCACCTCTTCTTTTTACGCCATATATTAATATTGAAGTCAAAAATTTAATTCAAGATTGAGATCTCACTGCACCACATTTTCCTCGATCTCCATGCAACACAAAAGCAGTTTTAAAATGTGTAAAATTGGTCACCGAAGCATCAATAGAGGTGTGTGACCAGCGTGCCAGGGATGGTTTCATATACTCAAAAACAAAAACCAGAAATTTTTTATTATTAAAGAAGTAAGCACTTATATTATTTGTCAACCATTTTGAACGGTTAGAATAAAAAGATTTTTTTCCAATTTTACTCTTATGCACAGTTACCGAAATACTTACTTTCTCACGATAATTGTTAATAACATTTTTAATTTCATTTAATTAATTATAAATAAAACTATCAGTTGTGTCTTCTTTGTTTTAATTGTATTTTCAAAGTAACAGGTATAAATTTAGTGGTTGAGCGCAAGGTATTATGAAAAATTTTGTTGTTAACAGTTTTATTATGTTATTTTGAACATTTTTTTTTCTAATTTATATACATATCACGACTTTTAAATGTTTCATTGAAATTTTTTTTTGTTTCAGTAAGAATTAATTCATAAGAATTTTTTTACTTCTTTATTTAGACAATTAACCATGTTTTAAAAGGTTTATATTAAAAAAACTTATTCATTTATTCCGATTTCGTTACTTTAAGGTTTTAAAAAAATCATTGAACTACTTTTAACTTAATAAAATTTGCGCTTTTTTATCTAATTTAGTTATTAAAAAAACATTAAAAAAATAACTTTAGTTCCATTAAAAAAATAAGTTTTAGATTTTTTGGCCGTTTCACACATGTCGTCAATACGACGCAAACAGTTGCCAAAATGCTATTCACGAAAAAGTAGTGAATTTGAAAAGAAAATCTCAAATCTCAAAAAATGTTTTCTCTTGAGTTTAAAGTGAATAAAAAATTTAATGAAAATGTGAAGTTGATTAATATCGAGCTTTAAAATAGTTTTGTTATTGATAATGGTTTTCTGTATATAATCATATGATAGATGAAAATAGAAAAAGTAATTTAATCAGTATCATTCAAGCGCACGCGTTCCCAAATATTTTCTTGCGCAATTTTTTCCATATTAATAACTCATGCACATAGAACATACGAGGACCTATGAAAGGTTAGATCATAAAATAAGGATCTAAAAACGTTTTAAAAAACTATACATAAAACAAACACATCTTAAATTATTTTCTTCGCTACGCAGAACTATCCATGAACATAAACATCAATACAAAGGCACGAAATCTCATCCATAGACATGAATACTAACGAAAACAGCTTCAAGTCTTCTCTTTTACACTTTCAACAAGCAAATTAATTCATGGGGTTTTTTTTATATAAAATCTTTCATTGATTTTCTTTTAAAATATATTTCTTCTAAAAACTATTTTCACAAAAATTGAATCACGCTGAAATAGAAAAATAGTACCAGTGAAACATAAATATAAAAATAAAATCCCATATGCATATAAACCAACACCAGAGCTGGGCACCAGACTTGCAACCCATCCTTGTTATCTGCAACGAATACGAAATGAATATCGTCGTGCCGTTGAAAAAAATGCTTCTAATTTCTTATCTAGTCTACTCGTTGATGATGATGATGATGATGATGATGATGATGATGATGATGATGATGATGATGATGATGATGATGATGATGATGATGATGATGATGATGATGATGATGATGATGATGAGGATAATGATGATGTAGGAAAGATCAAGGCATCTCCATTCCATGGGAAACATGAATAAAGCTTTCATTTTTCTAATGACAGCGGCAGTAATTATCAAATCAATTTTCATACTATCTGTCAAGAAAGCACACACGTAAAGTATTGTGGATGCCTGTGACTTGGAAAGTGAAGTCGATAAGGCCATGAAAAAACACTTGGAAGAAATGACTAGCAACATGTGAAGGTAGCAACAACGAGAAAGAGATGAATAAAGATGAATCAAACCTTTTTTACTGGTAAGACACAGCCCAAGGAAAGCAGCAGAAGCCACAATTCAAACAAAAACTAAGTCTAAAAGTATGTGACTGAATTCAATGACTCAGACAGATGCTGCCTCTTTTGCTGAAAATTTCTGAAAATCTTGTTTTACACAGCTATTTCTCCAATTGCTGCAATAAAACGATTTTTTGGTGAAAAAATTTTATCTGCCAAGAGATCATCTTTGTCAGATAAAACTTTCAGGATGCTACTTCTCATGAAGATAAATATTCCTCACATGAATAAAATTAGTTTAAAAAATTATATATAAATTATGAGGTTATTAAATTATATACATATTATTGTATTTTCATTTTCAATATTATTTATTTCCTTGCCATTTAAAATTTCAAATTATTATTATTTTAGTGTAATAATAATAATAATAATAATACCTTCAAACTACAATAGTAACATTATTTGTAATTTAATCTTTTTTAAATACTTTTTTTGGTCCTATAATTAGCAAAATACTTTTTTAATTAAAACAATTAAAGTTTTAAAGTTTAACTGTAACTTTTATTTAACTAAAAACGAATAAATGATATTAACGTTTTATTAATGAATTAACATTGAAAAAATCAATTTTGATTAGTCGTGCCCACTGGTGACCAGCACTCACACGCATAAACAAACCGACCAATACAACGACATAAAAAACATTTTCTTTACAGGATCTTGTGAAGATATTCGCGATGGGCTGGGCATTCTGCAAACATCGGATTGAGGTTTTGTTAACGTTGAATACAATTTCAAAGATTTATCTAACTTCATTAGATTACATTATATTAGATTTTCGTTAAAGCGCTGACACCTTCGTCTTATAAATCGCCCCCAGATCTTCTTCCTTGAGAAATAACGCATTTTTGCATTGCTTCTATTTAAATCTCATCAAAAACATGAGTTAAAGATAAAAATTTCATTTTTATAACTGAAAATTAGCATTTATTTTCGAATTTTATTGTGTATAAAAAAATGTTGAACACACATAATGAACTAAGAGTCATACATTCTTTGAAATGTACGCTAAGTTGTCACTCTGTTCAAGTTTAAATGTTTTACACATAAATCTGGAGAGAATTAAAAATTGAAAATAATGTAAGGGTTGAACAATTCTTCTATAGAAGATTTATGTCAACAAAATACTCTATCGGCCTTTCAGTATTCATTAATTTATATGAAATTATTAATGTTTAAATTAAAAGCTTTCATATACATTTTACTTAATATATTTTATTTATTACTTTATAAAGTAAGATATTGATTCTATTTTGATTCGGGAAAAACGTTGATATCAGTTTTATTTTATACATAAAAATATTTAATTCAACGATAACTAAATAAATAATAATTTAAATGAAAATAATAATAAAATATTTTAATGTATTTCTAAAAATCTACACAAATATAAAGTTAAGACACAAAAAACATGACATATTCTCTTTGTTTTTGTTATATTAATAAATATTTCAATTTTAAAAAATATGATTGAAAAATAATTGAAAAATATGATCTTTGAAATAATTCGCACTTTTATAAACAATGTCACAAGAATTTTGTTAATGTGTGTTTCCTAAAAATTTTCAAAATCTCATTTTCTCACATTGGTTTATATCGGAATTTAACTCAAACTCTTATTTAACATTTAAAATATTTTTTTCACTCAATCCAGATTTTCGACGCTATCATTATAGCCTCTTCCTTCGCCATAGACCTGATCTTCTTAGGAGGAGTGGCAGGCGAGGAGGGTCAAAAGGCTGCCGCAGTGTTGGTGATCCTGTTGCTTTGGAGAATAGCCAGAGTGGTTGATGGTGAGTAATAAGAAGTTTTTGAAAAGAGCTTGATGAATAGCTTAAACATGATCAATGACAGGCAAGGAGAATGTTAACTAGTGATAAATGGCCGGTGGGTAAGGTGAATGATGAATGTTTAAAATGAGTTTGATGAAGGAAAAAAAGTTTTTATGGTGCTTGGTTAATGAAGATGAAATTAAAAAGTTTATGCAGTTTTGATAAATTATATAAAAAATTCTGAAAATCTTAATACTCTTAAAAACTTGAAGAATTCGAGTAGCTTGGGAAATGTAGATGGTGGATGATGGATGAATGAAGGGCAAAAAAATCGTTTAAAAATCTTAAAAACTGGAATTTTTCTATTAACAACTAAAATTTGATTTTGTATAGTTATTTCAGATGGTGGTAAAATGTATTAATGAAAACAGATTTAATGTATAATAGAAAACATGAAAGATGTATATAATTAGATTACTTGAAATTTTTAAAATATTGTTGATAAACATGATAGATTGGTTGGAAAAGTGAAATTTTTGTGATGCAAACAATTTTAAGAAAAAGCGGGCAGAAAGTCTTCGAAATGACAAATAGATTGATAGATAAGCCTCTTAAACGTTGATTAAATATCGATTATGAACGCGATGGTCGGATTGGAATCATTAAAATGAAATGAAACGTGCCTCAAGGGATCGTCGTGACTGTGAAGCAACGACAGGAATTCCGCATCAGACTACAGAAGAGAGCACGCAGAGTGGCGGAGAAGAAGTTGGAGCAGATTGAAGGGGAGAAAGCCGAAAGAGTGGTTAGAAGATTATATTATCTTTTATGTCGTATTTTTCTGGTGAATATTAAAGGATCACGATGCTCAATAAACAACCGGGTTTCGTGTCTCAAAATGCTTTTTATTTCGTTATTTGATTGTAAAATTTAAGTTTATTATTTCATTGATATCATTTGTCAATTAAGAAAAGTCACATTCATTTAGGTTTTACTTCACACAAAAACCTTTAAGTTTTATGTTTATAGGTTTATTTGAAGCAGAGTAAAAAACGTCCAAAGTATTTTATTTAACTTATAAAAAATAAAAATAAAATTGAAGATAATAAACATAAAAAATTTATTATTAAAGCAACGAATCCTCAACTAAAGCCTGAGACAAACTCATAAAGTTGCTATTAAAATAATCTTTAAATTTATTTTAAAATTATTTATATGAATATATAAAAATAAATATATATTTTATTTTAGTAATTTTTGAAATAAATAACTGTAAAATACTTTTATTTAAATTTTTACATAACACAGATATTTAAACGTAAAAAATGAAAAATCTAAAAAACATTTTAACTATTCCAAAAATTGAAGCGCCAAGTAGAAGCTCTGAAGGAACTATGCACGAAAGCTGGGATTTCCAACAACGATATTATGGCCTGTACTCCAAAAAGTATACTCTAAAAGATTATTTCAAACTATTAATTCAACAAATATAACGTTTATGCCTATTGAATAAGAGTTTCAATCATTGACCTCAAGGCTCAATTTTCAGATATTTTGAAAAAATATTATTCACGTTCATAATAAAGTATGAATATATTCAATTTGTTATCCCATCAATCCATCTCGAACAGACCCTTGTCATCTTTCAACGACACTGGACGCCCTTTCCTCGGTCGCCAAGTTGAGTGTCAGTATGACGATGCTCATGTCTTCCTCGCACGGTGCCGCTGCTGTGCCAGTCATCGCCGTAGCACCCGAGAAACGAGCCTATTTGTACGAAGAATCTTCTTTCTCTTTCCAGGAAGAATCTTCGCAAGACATTGCAGTAGGTTACAATTCGAACCAAGATTCAAACATACTACTTACTTGCCATCCTTCACTCGCCAACCCACTTAACTCAGACAACTTACATTCTATCTAGCAAATACTAAAACCACAAGAACATGAAAACCATTCGCAAAAAAATGCATTTTTTAAATCCAACTTCTATTGTTCCCAAACCAGTTAAAAACAGATAACCTGGTCTGGCCAAGCAGTCAAAACACATGCCCAAAACGCAAGAGACATCGTCAATACATTGAAGAAAGACTAAAAAAAATAGATGAAAAGCTTAAAAAAGAGAATGGAAAAACAAGAAAAAGCAAATTCAGCTTGCTTTCACATCTCTTCGCTAAAAAACGTTCTCCGTCTCTAAAGCCTAGCTTACCGACGGAAGACAAAGGAAAAAGCCTAAATTACAACAGCAATATAGATTACAAGCCCAAGACAGCCCTCGCTATTGAAAAGTACAACAAGAGAGATGACATCGAAAGCGAATCACTTACTAACAGAATTCCGAAGCAAAACAAACACGCCATTAATGACGCACTGGCAAACAGCGAAACAAAGAAGATGAAGCCAAAAATTGTGCGTGACGTGACTTCCTCGACAATTTATTCATCAGTGACGTCACCGGAAGAAGAAACCATTCCAATTGAGATTTATAATAGGAAACATAAGTTACCGTGGCTTGAAAAAAATCAAAAGTCCTCTAGAGGAAAAAATGAAAATAAAGAAGACGGGTTTGAAGAAATGAATCGCGAGCAGAAAAATAAAAAAAACGAAACAAATGGAAAAAAATCTGAAGAAAAAACAACAAACAAGAATATTAATTGGGTCCAAGATAAAACGCTGTGTCTTTTTCAGAGACAAAGAGAACATCAACACGAACCAGAGCACATCAAATATGTTTCAGAACAAAAGCAACAACAAAATTTTTCTCAAGGACATTTGTTAGAGTGTACACAAGAAGAAAAACATACGCAGCCGCATTTTCAACAACAAAAACAAAGATCAGTGACACCACAAGAAATAATTTTACAACAACCTTGTCAGACTAATGAATCAAAACATAAACTAAAAACATCTTCGCAAAAAAATCAGCAACAACAAAAATACGCAGAATCTAATTCTTTACTTTTTCATCAAAAGATACAAGAACAAAATTTGGTTTTGCAACCAATTCCTAATTTTATTGAACCAAATGAACAAATAATATTCAAGCCGATCCAATCATCGATGAAACAATGGCTATTTGAACATGCAGATCAGTTTGAGCATCAACACACTCAAGCACCAAGGCATAACACAAATAAACAAACAACGTTGAAAACTTCAAATCAACAAATAGAAAATATGCAAAAACAACAACACTCACAACAACAACAACAACTCCGACAACCACAACAACTAAAGGAAGATTCAATAAACAAACAGTTAGACGAAAGTAGCCAAGAAAATCGATTTTCAAAGCCTCGTTGCTATGTCAACGAAACCGGTTATCATTATCCAGTGGCCATTAAAGCAAGTTTATCTAGCGAGAAACTACCTTCAGATGTTACTGATGTGAGGAATTTTGAAATTTGTGAAGTTAATAAAAAATTGAGCGCTTTGGATTTGGAAGAAATAAGAGAAAGTGTTGACAATAATAAGGGAGAAAAACATGTGGGTTCAGTCAAAAGAGATGTGGATTGTGTTGATAAAAAATCAAAAATTAAAGTTGTTTTTGACAATGATTACATCGATTTCGATACTTATGATGATGATGATAGTGGAAGTAAGCAAGGTGGTAATGGGAAAAAATCTCGTGATGACGGTAACAGTAAAGTTGAAGTTTATAGCGCCAACGATGCTGGTCGTAAAGATGATGATGTTTACGCTGCCAATATAAAAAGGAGTAATAGTGCTTCTGGACAAGACGGCGTGCGTGGAGATTTAAGCAAGAAAGGTGATGATAACAGTTCTAATAGCAAGAATAAGAAAAGAGACCCAAACAATGTTCATAAAAAAATAAATAGCTTTTCCGATCTAAGAAATGAATAACTAAGCAATAAAAAGAGTTTAAAAACACAAATGAAACTAATGAAGACGGCAATGAAACTAATTTATAAGTTTTTTTAATTGAGAAATAAAAATGAAAAACACTGAAAACTACGAATGAAATTATTCCACATTAGAAAAGATGATTTGTTAATCAAGGCTGGAATGACACAAGCAAAGCTGCGAAGAGAGTTGTGGAAAACTATAAAAAAAGAAAAAAATGTTTACAAAGTTTTTGATAGAATGATATTCACTATGGATGAAAAGAAAATTTTAGTGTGATTGCGGTAGTCACCATGACGTTTAATCGATAGCACCCTCTCTGGTTATGTCAAAGGAAAAGCAGAAAGGATACTTGAAGATGAACTACTTCGTGAATTGTAATGAAATAACACCAATAATAAACACGAGATTAATTGATAATTGCCCATTCACTTATTCGCTTATAGAACCTTTAGTGGTTCTAAACTAAAAGAATTGTTCTTTTGCACTGTTTCACTTTGAAACAAGATTTTGAAATTCTAAACAAACAGTGAGCAAATAAAACTCTAAAAAGAAACTCAATCGTTAATACATTTTAGAGTGTTACAATTTTAGACTTTCTTTTCATGGTTTCCTAATCACCCAGTGATCATTGATTGAATTTAATTTACTCAGTTGTTTTTGATTAATAGAAATCAATTTATTCATCAAAAATTATTTAGTTTATCGTATACAACGTTTTTATTTATTTATTCATATGAAATAAAAAACATAGAACTTATATAAAGAAGAAAAAATAGTTTTGTTAAAGTATATATTCAAAATATGTATGTAAAAAAGTAAGTTTTGAAACTTTGATTGTCCTCCGGCATTTATCGACTGGTTAAACTAGACATAAGATCTCAAAAATGTAAAAAATACATTTTTTTCTATAAAACTATAAAGATTTTATAACCACGATCTTTATAGGCATGGCATATTTCTCCGCCCGGCAGACTATGTTCTTTAGAAGAATTTTAGTAAAAAAACTTTGAAAAAATTTAATTTTTTTTAACACTTTAGATAAATTTTTTCATACAATAAAAATGTTATAAAATTAAATTTTTTCGTTTTATAAAAAAATACTGTAATATATCCATAAATTATGCTTTACGCTGATACAAAAATCTTATAGCCCATAAAAAATCGCATTTTTTTTACTTTTGTTACGTTTTTCATGTTGGTCACGATAGCAATCATGCGCGATAAATTTTCTAGTAAGCGGAAAATTAAATAATCCATAAAGCCACTGTAAAATAAAACTAATACGCCCATAATGGTGAGTTAATGTCTTTTTAATTTAAAAAGTGATTTACTTGCTAAGAGTAATATAATCGCTAGATAATCTTTTTATTTCGAACATATATTTTTTACCTGTTTATCTAATTTATACAAAAGATGTTGCAAAAGCTTTAACAAAAACTGTTTTAAAAAGTTTTAATTTGAATTTCCACTTGAATCTTTACAAAAAGAATTTATTACTACGTTTTAAAATAGGGAAATGCTACGATAACTATGTCATTTATTAAAGTTGTAAATTTTTTATTTCTAAAAAACTTACGCAGAACATTTTTTTCTGTAATTAAAATAGGAAAAATTCTTTTTTTAAAGCAGCACAAATATGTTTAATATCTTTTAAATAGTATGAAAAATAATTCTTTAGTTATTCTCTCAATGTTTTGGAGTAGTTGTTCCAGTAATTTTCTATTGGGCACATTTAGCATGTAAATACGCGTTCTCACCATAACACGATAAGCTTTATAGACTAGAACCAAATGGGTATCGATGACTTCAACCCTCCAAAATACGACTTTTAATTTATCAAAAGTTCATCACATATCTTTAGCATTTTCACACTGAAACACTTATTATTAAACTTCGTCGTTTGTTACTGCAGATATTTCCGTGAACCATTCATCCCTAGATCTCCATTACAACAACACTATGAAAAAACTTTTAAAATAAATAATCTTTTGAAATCTAGACTTATTTGCTTCAACCTTCATCACTGCCCTTTATCAATAACAAGTTAATTTAACTAGTTTAACTGTTAAACTATTGGTCCAATTTCCAGTTCAAACATCTTGAAGTATGAACGGGTCGTAAAATATGCATATTTGTGACTACGTCAATGATAATGTTAATATATTAAAAAAACTTCTTAGTAAAAAAATAGAACAATTAACAATGTTCAAAATATAAAGAGATAACTTTTATTATAATAAATGAAAAAATAAAAGAATATCCATAAAATTTCACGGAACAAAACTTTTAATTATAAAATGTAGCGTAGAAAAGATTTAGATGAATTTTATCACTTTTTGTATCTTCTTCCTTCATTATAGTGGTTTAATATCGAAGGGTTTTTGAATGCAAAATGCTTTTTGGTGACTTTTAACCTGATCATTTGTATTTTATGTAATGCAAATATTAAATTCAGTTACTCTGTTTCTCATTTAAATAAAATGATTAATGTCAATTAAAATAAGCATGATTGAAACATTGCAATACTTGTAATAGTTTGATGATATTAAAAATGTTTTCTATATAAGACCAGGTGCGTTGATTTTTTGAAAATATTGGGGGAGAGGGAAGGTTTTACCCAGGGTTGGTTGTATCCAAGAATCGGTTTTTGTCAGTACCGTATCAGCGAAACCTTTTAGTATTGGTTGCTGTATTGCCAATCCTTTTTGTTTAAACGAAAAATTTTAGATACGCGGTACTAATGCTTTTAAAATACTACAATAAACTAAATACAAAAATATCAATTTTAATATTTTAAACTATGGGACATACATGTATAAATTAATTCAATCACTACTAATAATCATTATCCATCAACCCAACCAATATCAACATCACCACCCTCAAATATAACAAGAGTTAAAAGACAATTTTAATTTAAATATCCTTTGAAGTTTTTGCTTGGCGTGCCCATATCTATTAATCTTATTCTTATATCTTACTAATATTTTATATTATTATTAACAATTCGTTCAATAATTTTATGAATGACTGAAAAAAACTTAAACGTTTCCCAAATATTTTTAATTTTCATAAATCTATTTATTAATTTGATCTTAAAGTAAATAAATTTAGATAAAATAATAATAAGCATAAAAAATCAACGTAAATCTTGCAGAATGATTTTTTACTAGCAAATTCCAATACCCAATTAGACCACTGCGAATATCTGACCGACTATGCCTTGAGGTCTTTTATAGTTAGCATATGTCTTGTCGAAACATATTTACTACAGCAGATCATTTTTTCCCGGTCGTGTCTGGTGGGTTTAATAACCCAATAAACTGTTCCCTCATAGAAAAGACAAGAAAATTTCAACAATAGTTCATTAACTTCCTATCCATAGAGATAAAAAGTAGAGCAGGTAAAGGAGTATTTGAGTGACCAAATAGAAGTTTTTTAAGGCATCTATCACTATAAGTGATAGTTATTTTCTATAACTACAGCTACTCACAATGTATTACTAAAAACAAATTCTGTTTTATGCCATAGTGGACGATTATACTCGTATCATAATAGGAGTTGAGAAAAGAGTATTTCTAAAAAAAGTGAGGTAGATAAAAGAGTTCATATGAAAATGGACCCCACACTATCTAAAAAGGGAAGAGACATGACCCCGGAACCCTCACAGAAACGACACTCATGTATAAGACACATTTTGTACCTAATGAATTATTACTTCATCTTGTTTTAGGGTGGACCAAGTGATCTGAGTGATGGTACAATGATGATGAATGTGCTGTAGTGTTAATGACAGAGGGGCTGTGGCGATGATGATGGTGGTGATGTAAGTAAGATTGGATTTAAGCATTTATTAAGTTTATTTTATTTATATTTATATATTTAAGGGGGTTTGAAAACTATGTTATTTGAAAAATGTATTGCAAAGTGCCTTTGAATTTTTCAAAAAGCAGTTTATAAAAAAGTTGATTGATTGATTAAAAAAAATAATAATAATGTAATGAAGAAATTTTGTCTCAAAAAATTAAATTAATACTCAAAAAATATATTTTTGTGAAAAATAATCGATATAAATCAATATTTTACTCAAAAAATGTAACTTGCAAATCTAAAACGACTGATAGTTTTTGAATTAAGTGTTTTATGCAGACGTCGAAAGCTTTCCTGAATTCAATGCTGATTTTGAATAGAACGAGGTTGTGCCTATCAATTGTGGGAAGCGTGCGTCAATGGGTATTATAAAGGGAGTAAACTGAAAAACTGCTGTTAAGAAAGGTAATTATTGTAAATGTATGATTAAGAAAAGGACATATTTGTCGTGATTTAATTATTTTAAAGAGTGAAAGAAGAGACAACAGTCTTACAATTCCCTATTGTACAGCTTATATTCTTTAGCTTAATATAGCTGATGTGTAATTTAGGTGTGTGAATTCAATTATAAGATATATTATTTAAATAAAAAGTGATTAGAGTTATTTTAATTTTCGAAATTTGAAATCAGCTTAGTAAAACGAATACTTTTTTAGTGTAAAGATTTAGTTGTTTACAACTTTCATTTTACGTAGTCTTAAATATAGACAATATTATTAAAAACATAGATCAATAAAATAAATTGAATACATTAAAACCATTTTAAGGCGTTTAAACATTCTTTGAAATATCCATTTTTTAATGCAAAAATAGACCCTTCAACGTTTGGAGCTATTCTTCTTGATTATTTACGTCTTAAAAAGTCAAAAAGTTAAAAAAAACTTGAAAAAAAAAGTTTAAAATAACTAAAGTTGAAACTTCCGTGACAAGCTTTCGTCGATACATCATCATTCCAAGTCCAGGCCTTCTGAATTATGGCAGCTACTTGCGGTGCTATGTTCGCCAAGATTCTTCTCGTTATCTTCAACATTGCTTTTTTGGCGAGTTACTTCGATTCACTTTTGACACGCTTTTACAATAAAATACAACTTGTAATACAACTAGAAGGCTTTAATATATAAAATTTCATATTTAAAAACAAATTTATCTAATTTTAAAGTTATTTTTCATCTTTTTCATTCATTTGATCTATTTTTCAGATAGCGGGAATAGTGCTGATTGCTGTGGGAGGGTGGTTACTGGGAGACAAGAACATAACGACTCCTTTTGAGACTGTTGGCGATGTTTACGGAGCTTCGTTTCTGAACAAAGCGGCAATTATTCTCATCTTCATTGGCGTCTTTGTCGTCTTAGCTACGATCTTCGGTATAGTAGCTGTCATCAAGGAACATCCTGTGTTGCTGTCTATTGTGAGTCTTTTAGTTTTTTTTATATAACTCATTTATAATTTCCTTGGATTTAATTTAGAGGAAAAATATCTTTAAATAATTTTAAAATAGAAAAATAGTTTTCAATGGTTTTAAATTAAAAAAAAATTTCAATGGTTTTAAAATATAAAAATTAAGTAACAATTCATTGAAAAAACCGCATTAATGATCGAAATAGAAAAGCTTATAAAATAGCATAACTTAGAACTGTTATTTTTTTAAAACAATTCTTATCAAATAAATCTTTGAAATTTGGCACAATTCAAAGTACATAGCCTTCTTGGTGATCGTGTGCATTTTGGAAATTGCTGGAGGCGTAGTGGCCATCGTTTTTAAAGACCGGGTGAGTGGGTTTTTAACTAATAAGTAAAACATAAATGGCTAGATAAAAATGAAAATTATAAGAAAAAATATAATCAATAAAAGTATAATTGAATTTTTCATCGAATTATATTAAAAGTGAGTTTTTTCACAGATGTTAGAAGTAATAGAGAGCGGAATGAAAACAACCCTGAAACGTCTAAGAGATTATACCCAAGGAAAGTACTACTACACTAGTAAGGACAATGAAACTTGCTCATCGCTAAATGAAGCTGCTCCATGGGATTTCTTCCAGGCTAATGTAAGACATTTATGACTTGTTAATTTTTATTTAAAATGTTTGGCTGTTTGTCTCGAAACACGAAATTGTTAACAATCATTTTTATTTTAGTTTACGAGATTTCTAAAATTATAAGACTGAAAAACTTTCTCAACTATAAAAAAAATTAAATTTCTTTCTTGATATTCAATAAAAGTTTTCATTTTTCATAGGGAAAGTGTTGTGGCTTGAATGGACCATCAGACTACAGGGACGATTTCAACTTCAACATAAAACTTTCCACCGACGTTATTAATTTTTTCTTCAAAAATCAAAAGAAGTTTTTCCAAAATATATAAGTGAAATTCAGGAAACATAAATATTTTGGATCACTGTTTCAGTTTCATATGAAATGAAATGAAATGACTAATATATGCTTTAATTTTTTTTACATTAATTAATTTTCTCCTTAATCTTCACAACAGTGTGGTATAAACGGCACCGCTAATGTACCATGGTCGTGTTGTGGCTTCAAGGCGGGTGTGAACATTGGTGTTATGCCAAAGAAGACTGATGTGGACTGCGTCAAAGGATTCTATGTTGATGTTGGTTCGCTTATGCTCAAACACTTGTGTGTGTGGTGTAAATTCTTTTTCCAATGTTAATATTTTAAATGTATTATCAAGTTAGGTATTGAACTTTGATGAAGCTCTTGTGGTTTTCGGAGGTTCATTTGAAAAAGAGGCCTCTTGACCCCATGACTGCGCCCGTTCGAAGATGATGATCAAATTCTTTTAGATGGTCAACTTAAACTTATTCTTTTCTAATACATATCAACGAAAATAATTGTCAACAGGGATGCTATAGCAAGTTGTACTACAATGTTCTCTTATACGCTCCAGTTCTCATTGGAATCGGTCTTGGCTTTGGCTTCCTGGAGGTTAGTCTCTCTTAAATCCAGTATTATTTATTTTTAAAATGTTAAAAAAATATATATTTAACAAAATTTATAATGCTAGTTACTGAAAATAATATAAACTAAAACGTCCTCACAGCTCTTTGGAATCATATTCGCCGTTTGTGTCTGCCAAAATCCCTCCAAAGATCGCTATTGATTTTAAGAAACTTGAACCAATTACATTTTTATATTGAACTTTATTATAATTGCCTACCTAATTTTGGCTTTAACTTAAAATTTAGACTTATCCCTGCATTGTTTGAATCTTTTTTACGCAAATAATATTAATTTTTTAAAATGTGTTTTATCGAAGTTGTATCTTTCATATTAAATATTTTTCATTGAAATGTTTTTTTTCCAAATATTTATTAAACCTTCGATCGTGTTAACTGAAAACAGATATATTAAAAGAGAGTATTAAATAATTATACAACAGTGAGGTGCTCACTCGACAGAGTTTTGAAGTTACATGGAGAGAAAAATACGATACAGATAACAAAATTTTTTTCTAAACTAATGGCCGTGATTATGAGTATTGTTGAAAATTCATCAATTTCTATCTTCAACATTACAATGAATACACATATCCAACTAATTGTATTATCTGTGCAGTGGTAAAAATGAATAATGGCTTAAGATTTATATAAAAAATCTCGTTAAAACGAACATAAAATTTTGAATTTATAACTCATTAAGTTATAAATCGATATGAACAAACGGTTTCTTCAAGATGCTTCTTTCTCACAGAAAACTATTCAATCAATATGTATCTAAGTTAAGGTTTCAATTAAATTTTGAATATACCAGGCATATCACAAACCTATTCATATTCATAATGCAAATTCATAGGCCTAAAAACATTTTAAGCCAGTCAAACAAATTTTAACAACACTTTTATCTTCTTTTCATAGTAGAATGTATCGTTCTTTTTGTTTTGTTTAAGTTTAAAACCTTTAACGCTCTAGGATTATACTAAGACATGAATTTTTAAAGGTTTTTCTTTCATCCTTACTAAATCATTTCCATGCCAGCTTTGTTCCCAATTAAATAATTTCCATTCCTTTTTTGCCTTGATTCACTTTCATAATTAAAAAATTCATTACCGTGGTGTATTTGTAGATATTACAACCATCAATGCGGAAATACCGTAGCAAAAACTTCCATTGCTGTGCAAGGTCTTTACTTAAGACTCTTAACAAGAGGTACTAACACGAAAAATTTCATGATTCTAAAAATATGTTATTTTCAATATTAAAACCTGGAAAAAAATTAAACATTTGTATTTTGGTACTTTACTATTAAACAACCAAATCAGAGCATTTGAAAAAGAAAGAGACATTTTCCTCCACTAACAGTGATGACTGCGAATGATTCGGAAAATACAACGAAAGAATCAAGTTGTCGATTTGACGGACTAGGAAATAACTAAATTCAGTTCTATGTATATTAACACCAAAAATGAAATAATAATAATAAATAATAAATTTTTTTAAATTACATAATTTATTTTTTAGAAAAGTTTAAAAAATGAGTGTTGATATCATTTAAAGTAAATCAATCATGTGTCTTAGAAACCAAGAATAGGGCATGTAAGTCTCACATTTAGACACGGTTGTACAACACAAGCGGAAAGAAAGTTGAGTAGTCTCTAAAATGCTACTGCCATAAGTTTACACGTCTTCCTTGAAATGAAGACACCGATTTAAGGGTTTACGCAAATAATTTAAATTCATGACTCTGTAAGTCCTTTAGAGGTAGGTTTCTTGAGAAGGAATTGTAAATTAATAATAAAAAACTTTAAAAAAAGACGTTTTTTTCATTAGCTTATTGGCAAGAAATTTGTTTTACAATTGTGAAAAGTAGAGTTACGCATTCATTTGTCAAAAAAACGACGTGGCTCTAATGAATAAATACAGATATCTCAGAAAAACCGTTAGGGTGTTATTCTAAATAAAAAAATGGGCTCTATGAATTGATGGAGATACTTTAAAAAATAAGACTATTTGAAAAATGATACAGGTGAATGTAGGTACAAAATCAAAATCAAATTATATTCAGTCAACATATTTAAAGTATTTAAAGTGCAATGTAAATTTTACTTTTTTGGAATTTTAATTTCTTTTAAATACGTAAACGGGCCCTGAGATGACAACTAAGCATCAAAAGATGCATACGCTCACAACTACGTAAACACATTTAATTAAAGGCTTTTAATAATTATAATTATTAGTAGAAAATTTAGTTCTAATCATTATTTAACCAATGAAAAAATTAATCTATAAAAAAATTAAAGTTGAAAACACTGATTTCACGAAAGTTAAATAAATTAATTGTTTTGGTCAGATAGTGGTCTTGGAATTTTTATCTTTACGATTTGTATTGGTTCTTAAACATTTCCACATTAATAACTTCAAAAGTGTACAAGAACTTAGTGGCAGTACTCGAAAATAACGGGTGTGTACTTCTCGAACTAGAGGTTATTTTATTTAAGAAAAAATCATTTCGTTGAAAAATAAATAGAAGATCAGCAGAAACTGTGAAAATGATTAAACACTCATGACATGAAAATAAAAGACACGTTTTTAGTATGTTTTCAAACACAGCCTATATATTAATGAGTATTGTTTTGCAACTAAAAAATTGAAAATAAAATGTTAAATAGTCATGTTCAATTCATGTAAATTTTAAATGAAAATTATTTTTTTATAAGTATTTTTTTAATGCAATTTTTTAGATAAAAAGTTTCTTTGGAATATTAAACAAACTGTTTTAAAATCCGTATTGTACGTTAAAGAGCTTTAATGAAATAAAATATAAAATGGAACTGGCCTTCGAGATTAAATTTGCGAAATGAATTCCATAAAAGTAACTCTTGATGTTAACACTGCCATTCTTTGAGTAATAGTGAACGCACATTTTTACGCTTTTACGCATCCATGCATATGAATATTTACAAATTTTAACATTTTTCAAACAAACTCCATAAACACCTAAAGCTACTTTCAAAATAAAAACACGTCTATTAACATATCTTTTCTATCGACTGTCTTAAAAAACACAAACCATTCAACACCATAACTAAAATATTTAAAAACCATTTTGCATCCTAATACACTGATTAAGTCTTATAACTTGACGCTATCTGTTGAAGTGAGAACTTTCCTTGGCAGTGTCTTCGTCGTTCTGAAATCATGCTCAACGTTACAAAGCACAGGAGTGCTGTCTTGTGGCTTGCTCTCAGACTGGTAGAACATAGCTTTTTGGTTCTTGGGCTGCAAGCGCATTGTCGCAGCTTTTTCTTTCCGCAGGTATTTGGGAGTTTCGTAGATGTGCGTGTCATCGTGTTCACTGCGTCGACTGTTGAGTGCGGCCGATGAGTTGAGAGTGACTGAGTCTCCATACAGGAAGAGGCTTGAACGAGCAACCTCACACCGACTGTCGGGCCTGACACACTCTTCCAACTTGCTGGCCGGTGGAGGCGCCATGGGCCACATCTCACGCACGTAGTCATTGGTGTTGCGAGGAAGAGTGGTTGTTTGAGAAACTGGCTGCTGTTGCGCTTGGTGCTGTTTTTTTGACATTGTTGTTGAGATGTACTTTTGTTTTTCGCTTTCTTGAGAAAAGTTGATTTGAGGTTGAACTAGTTGGTGTTGTTGTTTCAAGATAGACTGGGGCTTTTGCTGTAGTTGTAGCTGAAGTTGCTGCTGCTGTTGTTGTTGATATTGTTGCTGTGTTTGCTTTTGGTACTGTTGTTGCTGGTAGTTATGGGCATTACGAAGAATTCCAGGCGGTTTTGGCTTGGCTTCTTGAGCGGGTGTCTGGGAATAAGTCTGCGTTTCCGTGGTTGGAACTTGTTTATAAATTTGTTGTGCACTAAGTTGTTGTTGATGATTTTGTTGCTGTTGATGTAGCAAAAGTTGCTGTTGTTGTTTGCTTAACGTACTATACAATTGTTGTTGTTGTTCGTGATGTTTCTGAGAACAAGTTAGTGAATGCTGCTGGGTATGGGAGTGAGTTTGAACTTGTTGTTGTTGTTGAATTTGTTGTTGTTGTTGTGCTTGTTGTTCGGATTGTTGAAGAGATTCAGAAGATTCGATAGACAGTTCGTTTGATGATTGGCTATTGATTTTCCGGCCTCCTTTGAACCTGCAATTCATTCAAAATCGGAGATTAATTTAAGACAAAATTTCAATTTCAATTAAATATTCTCAACTTTATTTGATTTTTGATTTTTTCACATTTCATGACTGAATAAATAGTTTTCTTTAAATTATATTTGTTAAAACTCTCGTAAGAACTTGGTTATGTTATAGATAAGAAGTGCATTTCATAAAAGACTTCACACTAAACAAAAAAACACGAGTAATACTTTTTTATAAAACAAAACATTAAAAATACCATGTTTTAGGAATAAATTCAAGATGAATTTATAACATGTCCCAATGGAAAACCCACCATTCAAGACACAAGAGAGTAAGAATGAGAGAGATGACGATGCCGATGATCAAAAGAATTACAACGGCTGCTGTCGTCACGGCTGAAGGTGAGTTAGATATTGAATAATCGAGAGTTTTGTGAAAAGTCTCAGTCTAACGAAGAATATAGTCCTTGAACAACACTTTTTTGGATTCATTACAATTGTATCTAAAATTTATATTATACATTGTTATTATTTATTTATATATATACAATTTTCTCAATTCTAAATTGAATTTTGTTAATCAATAAATATTTTGCTAAAATTGGTGTTAATGAAGTAGTTTACTCTGTTTGTTAGAAGCCTGGAATAATATTTTTTTCTCATTTTATAACTAAGTTGTATTTTAAGACTATGTATTAGTGCTTCTGGAATATTTTATTATAAGAATTGCTTTAAAAAATCATTAAATATAATTTTTATAGTTAAATAAGTTACATATTTAAGAATTTATAACCATAAAATTAAATATAAAATCTATTAAAATTAAAAATTATTCTCACTGTGGGGTGGGTCAAGCTTTTCAAGGAGTAGAAGGCCCTTGTCTGTGAGCTCTAATGAAAGTGAATGATCTATTTAAACTAATGAGACGATAAATTAATTTTACAACTTTTTTTTTGAATAAAACGAAAAATTGTGTTTTTTCTTGTTTAAAAAAGTGGAATTTGAAGAACTTTTGATTAATACAAAGGACATTTTTTTATAAAATTAAAATATAATTTTAGTTGTAAAAAATGTATAACTAAAATTTATAATTAAAAAAAACAAAAATGTGATTCGAAATATGAAAATTTTGAATTATTTATATAGTTCAAAACATGTTTTTCATGAATTTAAATTGAAATGAGTATTGTATATTTTAAACGTTTCTCTTTAGTTAATCAAACTAATATTAAAAAAAGAAAACTAATAACTTCTCCTTTTAAAATATTAATTCAAAGTTAATCCGGCACATCCATGGCACAGTGCTCTATTTTTTAATTAATCTACTTCTAATTTGAATTTCAAGTTAGTTTACTCTTTAATTATTTTTTCTTAAATTTATCTAAACTTTCATCTATCAAATATTTATATATTCATCCATAAAATTATTGAGATTCCCAACCTTTAGTACAGTTATCATAGCTTCCATACCAGGTGTTAGTGAATTCATTGCATTCCATCTTCCAAGTTACCAGGCTATCGTTGCAGCCCATCCACACTCCATTTTGGTCATGTGTATACCAACCGTTTCGTGGCCTAGTGGGCTCTGCACATCCGATAGCTGGGTGTAAGGATGTGTTTTTATGTTTTTATACTTTTTTATAGGTTTTTGCATGATTAAGTTTTGTGTGCATAAAAAACTTCCGCGCTTCACGAGTGGATGGTTTGCAGTATATTTAAATAAATGAAATGGGTCATTAAAAGTGTAATATAGGGTTTGATATGTGCGTGGAGTATTAACGGCTTAGTTAGGTAATTGATTTTAGAATTCTTCTTCTGATGTTTCGGTATTTAAATCAAAAATCAAATTTTTGTAAATAAATTAAGTACATTTTTTGATGGACAACTATTTAGTAAACGAAAGAAAGTGTTAATTTTGAATATCTTTTTTTTTTAAATATGAAAAACAAAATAGGAAATAATGAACACAGCTAAAAGTCTTTAGTTTTTTTTACATTATACATTGTTTTTCTACATTTTTCATAAATTTGTTATACTAGCCATCAAATTTTATCAGGAAAGAATAGTCCATTCTTGGTCCTTTTGGTTCCAGCACAACTTCTACAATGTTGGATCTGCAGTGTTGGTATTTCGTAAGTGAAACAATGTGGACGATATTTTTATATTTTCAAAAATATTTATTCATAATATACCAAAAAGCTCAAATTAATTTAAAAAATATTGAAGTAATACTATTACTAATACTACTGTACTAACTTGAATGTTTTTTTTTGAAAAATAGAGAATAGCTTTAAAACTTTTACTTATTTGAACCAATAGTTCAATGATAATTAGGCTTCATTTTTCTATTCAACCTTATTTCATTCCATATTTTTGTTTAATAATTTTCTTCTTTTTTTATAGCTTTTTAAATATATTTTTCCTTCCAAAAAAGAGATAAAAATCATAACAGGTATATAAAATGAGATTTTAAAATCTGTTCAAAATCATCATGTAGTATGATTATGTTCTTACAGTTATAAATTTTAGATCAAATCTATAAGTATTTTACAACTTAATTGTAACATCAAATTGTCAAAAAAAATTAAAAAATTTCTTTTACTAAAGGTTTTTCCAAAATTAATTTTATCGATTACAACTCAAAAAGCTTATCAGGATCAGTCTAAAACTTTTATAGGACAATCAAGAAAACATAAATAATGTTTGTTTTTTTAAATTTATTAGAATAAATGTTAAATATTTTTCTACATAACTCAAATACATTATTTTCATTAGCTATCACAACTACAAATAGCCACAATCTAAACCAACACTAACCGAGACTTGAGCAACTGTTGTTCCCTTTCCGGCTTTCCTCCACAAATCTTCTTGGTGTGTTGAGAAGACTTATCCAATATCATTCCATATCTGAAAAATTGGTAAAGTCTTGCTATTTTACATTTTAAAATTCAAGGCAGTTATTTGACTTAATGTTAAAATAAAATAAAAAATGTATATTCACAACGATCACTGTAAACCATTAAAAATATTCCAAGTACCTATTATAGCATGGTTGGTCTTCGTATTGGTTACCATAGCTCTTTTGTCTGTTATATTGAGGGTAGGAGTTTTGGGAATAGGGATATTGTGGAGAAATCTCTTCTTGGTAATAGTTTGGTGAAAGACTGTAAAATAAAATAAGTAAATTGTTTTGACTTGTTTTCATTAAATTGTGATCAAATTGAAAGATGTTTATAAGAATGAAAGGTTTAACGGGTAATGGTTGGAATGGTCGTAGGCATTAATCGGTCTTCTGGAGAAATCGATGAGAACAAGGTTAATTCGCTGGCCCATTGCTACCTGATACCAAATTTGATAATGAGAAAGTATAAGTTGAAAAAAAATTAACTTTAACATTAAACCTTTTTTACTTTACATTTTTTCTTCTTAGTCTATAAACAACATACTCGAATTTAAGATGTGCTTCAATGAAGCACTGCTTCATACATTCATAGTACCCATCAAAAGTTTAATGTGAAGTAATAAAAATTTTCTTATCTAAACATCAAAATAATGTAATTTTTGTCTTTTTTTAAACCACTGGTTATCTTTCAATCAAGAAAGTACATGTATGGAATGTTTTGTAAAGGGAGAGTTATAAACTCATTTTCAAAGTAGGTAATGTTAAAAATATAATACATTTTTGTAAAGATTTCATTAATTAATAACTTACAATTTAGTTGTATGATTAAATTTCGTTGAATAATAAATTTACTAGTGTGTATATTTTATATTGCAGCTTCAGGTGTTGCTTGAACGCCATTGATACAGCTGCACAAAAAAGAAACCATCGTACTTAACAATTGAAACTTTCTAGCTTGTTTATTATAAAATAAGATTGTTTGCGAAATTTTTTTTATTTGTGCTATTGCTTTTATATAAAAAATTTATAGAAAAGAACGATAATGAATACATTCTTGTCGAATAATTTTATCAGTAGTTTCAAGATGAGAAGTTTGAAGTATTTTTACCAGGAACATATAGAATCATTTCAGCCTAGTAATTAATTTAAGCATTCAGTAGTTATTCCACACATATAAAAAAAATGCTCCAAACTTTTTATTGCAGACTCACAGAGACAGTAGTAAATTCATTTTCAATGTCTTAGTTATTCTTAAACTAAAGCATACAAATCTACATTCCTAAAGATATTAAGATAAGTCTTAATTTACCCATTAACCTAAAATTGTTATTTTTAACTCGAAAAAATGTAGGATCATAAAGATTCGTTGTTAAATCGTTTATGTACTCCTAAGCAAATATTAATGGACAACACCGTAATAACTTTATCCTTAGTTTTTCATTTCAATTTCATATGTATTCAATAAAATAGCTTTTCATAATAAGTAATAATTTTTTAATACAATAATTAATACAATTTGAAATTTTGAAATCAGTAATCAACATTTAAACTTTAGAAAAATAATTACACAAATTTAATAAAAAATCAAACGAACTTCAATTCTCCACGGACAGTTAATTCTGCCATAATTGTAAAGTAGTGTATTGATGGAAGCGATGTAGCCATGAAAGATATTCTTTAGCAACACGTGCTTGTCTCTTATGCAGTTAGCTGAAGGAACTGTGGCAACTGTAGGGTTATGTCAAGCTTGTTAAGATTTCGGATTAGTTAAAGAAATTTGTGAGTAGCATTGGAGGTTTACTCGTTTAATTGAGGAATGTATGGATGGCAAGTCTGTTTTAGATTTTTCTGAATGATTTGTTATGTGGGTTTGGTTTTCCAGCTATAAAATAAAAATATTTGAATAATTTCGTGCTTGTTTAGTGATTGAAAAACTTTTAAATTGACTTTAAGTAACAGAATTTTTTTTAATAAATATATTTTTTGAAAATTGAATGGTTTCCCTTGATACGATGCTAAACATACAATTTAGTTTGATTGATCGATCATTTATTTACACAACTTATACAGCAGTTTCAATACTGGACGAAAATACTGCCTCATTACTAAATACCTAAGTTAGAAACTCAAGCAACTTAGTATTTGCATCAAACTTAACTAGTATTTATTTTACTTTGAAACTGAAAAATAAACTATTTTATAAAAATTGTAAAAAAATATTTGTTAAAAAATAGTTTTTAGATTTGTTAAAAGTTGCGAATGAGTCTCATAATTTGTTGGAGTATTTTGTAATGGCAGATTAATGGAGGAAAAGATAAAAGTCTCAGGGCGTCATGAATATTTAAGTTCTTTAAAACTCTTTTTTGAACTTGCGAAAGTTCGTTCACGTGCTTAATAGTGGTAAAAGTATGGGAAAAATTAGAATAAACAGTTAAAATTTTAGTTTTAAATTTATATATGTGCTTAAGACATTAATAAATTTGTTACAAGTATTAATGAATTTTAAATGTTGAACTAATTTTATTTAAAAACCCATAAATATACCTCTAAACCATGAACAGATGTGCTCTATTGTATTTACATTAAAAAAACTTCTTTTGTTTTCTATCTTTTAAATATTTTTCCCAAACGAACTCACTCCAACTCGCCTGCTAGACAGTCATGCACGATCTCCAGGTACATGGCAAGCCTGATGGGACAAGGACTTTTTCTGAAGGTTGCATTACTCACCTTGAACTGACATGACTTTTGTCCAGAGCACTTTTCGTCAACCTGGTTTATGTAGGTTTATTAATCAAATTGAATTACATCAAAACTAAGTTATTTTAATAATATAATATAATTCTGTTGATTAGTTTTGAAAAAATAGCTATAATGAATGAGTTAAATTACAATTCTTTTATATGGCAAAAATTTTAAAATAAAATTTGTTCTCTGTAAAAACTAAAAAAATATGTTTCTCATTAAAACAGTTTATGCATTCCCAACTGAATTTTACGTTTCAAAGTGTTAAGTCTATAAAAAAACTTTTTCCGTTTTACTGTATTTTTTATTATTATTAACATTCCTTCCACGTACTTGCACCACGCCAGCATACACCATAACAAAAGCTGTTTCAAATCATATTAGTGTTTAATAGCACTTTTAAATCAACACAAAAATGATTAACCTTCAAAACGTTATTGTTCATCATGAACCAATCATCCGACGCAACTACCAGACTCTTATTACATCAGTGAAAGTTTTCTACAAAAAAACCTTTTCTCATTAATTTCCCAGACAGCTAATACCTACCTCCATAAGTACGTTGTCTCTGCACCCGATGTGCTCTGAAGTCCTCAAGCATCTGCTCTTGCTGATTCTGCCGTACAACGCAGTCCTCACTACCACCACCTCCCCCTCTTTCAAGCACTCTGCTTTGAACAAATCGCCATCACAGTACTCTCGCATCTCTGGGAGGAAAGAAAGCGGAGATAATCTAATTATAAAATTCAATTTAAAATGCATCAAAAGTTTCAAGCTACGTGAGTAAGTAGTGTATTGTATTTAAATACTCAGAAAGTTCTGATAGTTACTTTAATTTTACCTTTTTCAATTTAAATTTTTGTATTCTAGTTTTAAGCAATTTCGGCTAATTTTTAAATATTCAACGTCTTATATTAGTTTCTCAACTTTATGTTCCATGCATTTTGAGACATCAACAAGAACACACCGGTTGAGTAGGTTTCGGTCAAGACGACCAAGACCACAACGGTTTCCGCAATCATCAAGCCACGCATGCCTGTCGTAGTGGTTGTACTTGTGGTTGAAGTAATGGCATTGTTAATCATAAATAATGTGGATAGTTTATTAAGAGTAAACATTAATGTGTTAGATGAAATTGTCTTGCATTTTTCTATGATTATCGAATGAAATTTTTTTATGCGTTTACATAATAGTTTAGAGTAGTTTTATTACCTATGTATTTTGAGTACGCTTTATTGAAGATATACCTATCCTTATAATATCCATCATATAATCAGCATCGTCATTGCTATTGCTCACATCCTTTGAGTGGTGTCATAAACACTCGATAAATATTGAGAAGCTATTTGTTTCCTGAGATTTTGGGCGTAATTTCCTTTGTTTCTTTTTGTTTCATGAGCTATAGTTTATTTTTTAAAGTAACAGTTATGAATACTGGAAAACTATTTATTTTAAAACAATATTTTTAAGACTTCGTCAATTATTTTTTAAGACTTTTAGTTTATATTACTACTTTTATTTCTGGCGTTTATGATACTTTTTAAATTTTTTATTACAGCTTTTTCGAAAACACAAATGCTTAATTACAAACTGCAATGGTTGGTTAATGAATATAAAAATACTTTTACAATAAGAATAGAAACTCGAAAAGAACTTTAAAAACCTTTCATTACATTTCCATTCATAAATGGATTATAATTTTATTTAAAATAAATTAAAACTGACACTATATTAATCAATTAAAATTAAAAGTTGTATACTCTGTCTTGCAAATAAAAAAAGATAAATTTATTTAATCAATATATTTTTGAATGTAATAAAGTTTAGAATTTGAAAAAAAACATAAAAGAACAAAAAAAAAATATTTTTTTTTATGACAAAAATCTTTGACTAAGTCTTAGAATCATAAAATCAAATACTTTAGAAAAGCCGCTTTCACTGTTTTAAGAAAGTTATAAAAACAATTATTTTGGATGAATTATTCTATCTATTTTTTTAATTTGAAGCAAAAGGAGAAAACAACTTTTAAAAAATGAGGTTTAAAATATTATAAAATCTTTTGAAGAATATTTGTTTTTCCAATCTATTTTATCACATTCCTTTTTTGGCAACGAATATATAATTTAAAATTTTGTATGTTTTCTTTTTTTTCATACAAAATGTGAAAAAACACATTAAAATTTTTTTATATAAAAAACCTACACCCTGTTAAAAATCAAACTGAACTCATTTTATGCATGTTTTATTTGAGAGCTTCAATACTATTTCTAACACTTAGTTTTAATATAATTTTTAGAGTTAAACCGTTTCTTTTTTGAAAAACACACAGTAATTGTACACGCAAGCGTGTTTAGTGTACAAAGCGTAGAAGAGAATGTACAGAGAGTTCTCGTAGAAGAATGTGAAGCTGCTATAAAATCGATATGTCTTGGTAGAATGTGTCTTTTCGCTCTGGTGTTTGCGTCTCCGTTTGCGCTGGCGAGTGTCGGCGTATGCGTTCTAGGTTTTTTTTACATATTTTATTTTCTACTTTATTAGTTTGATATATTTATTAATATTTTTTATACATTTTTCTAACTCATATTTTGTATTTCTTTAAATATTCTTTATTTAGAAAAAAGTTTAGTAGGCGTGGTTTTTTATGCGTGCACGCATTGTGTACAAATGTAGCATAGCGTGTACGCTAGCGTATGCTGTGGTTGTATGTGCAAAAAGTCTTCTGTGCGGTTTGAAATGTGTGCTAATGTACAAATGAATTGAGTATTCCGGAAAGGAATCACATCTGCACGATGAATCAAGACACTTACAACACCCACCCACTTCCTCGCATATTCTTTTCAATTTTTAACAAAAAACTCTTCTCCATCGCGTTTCATAAATTTTCGGTTTATTCTTGCTTCCATATTTGTTTGCTAATGAAATTGTTCTTCGTTATTGTCCTTATCATTGCTCATCGAGTTATCAAACTGATACAAACGTCAATAACACTATTCATATACTATCACTCAACACATAAATATTCAAATAGCGTTTCATATCCACATTTTCATAGCCTAATATTTCTATCGTTTAATCTATTGGTGTTTTTACAGCTGGTAACTTCGTCTTTAGTGCCATCCTCTTGATAAGAACGACGCAGTTCTTAATTCACGTGCATTTGTTTGCTGGCGTCATCAATGATTTATGACATCTTCGATGGCGCTTGATGGAGAGTAGGTTACGGTGCTGAGCTTAAAGGAAGGTTCTCTAAGTAGTTGAATTATAATAATAATAATTATGACAGGAATGAAAATAATAATAATTATGACAGGAATAAAAAATAATTATTATTATGACAGGAATGAAAAATAAAAATAATTATGACAGGAATGAAAAATAATAATAATGATGATGATGATGATAATTATAAAAATAATAATAAAATGAAGTCATTGTTTTTTTTCTTATTAAGTTTGTGAAACTAATCTAATTTTTTTATTTCGTTTTGAGTGAAAACAAAACTAAACTATATTTATATTTATTGTTAGTAGAGAAATGAAACACCAAGAAATGGCACTGTAATCGTTTCTCAAGATGAATTTCTAAGCTTTCAAATTGGTGCTTAAATAAGTCTTTAAACAACTGCAAGATCCGTTTGCGGTGCTACAGTGTCGCACATCTATGATTTTGATTCACAGACGATGCCTTGTACTGTATGTAATCACCTATGCACACTTTGCATGCCCCAAAAAAAGCATTAACAACAAAATAACTTTTTCCATATTAAAAAAAATGTTTTCGATTCATGAAATGATAATTTTTTAACTTTGAAACGTTGTTTAAAATATTTTCAGAACCATAAACCATCAATTACCAACCGTTTCTGAATTTTTTAAACCATATATTTATATTATTACAATAAAAATATTAAATTTCTTTCGTTTTATTTTTTCTTATGATAATTATTTAATATTTTCCAAGTAATTATTTTGTTCTTAGAACGAACGAAATCTTTTTTTACAAATTTCATTATCGACAGTAACTAATGCTAATTCATGCAAATGAAAAACATGTATAATGTATTAGGATTCCATCAAGCAAATAAAAAAAGTTCTAATTTTCCATTTCATTTTTCTATATCAGAATACTTTCAAAACCTTAGCACTCTTTGAAGATGTTCTTTGAAACACTTTCGTCTTTTTCTGGAATAGATTTTTTTTTTCGCTTTTTAATATTTTTATTTTATTGAATTCAAATTTTGAACATGTTCCCAACTTAAAACGATGGCTATTGAAGCAATGATTTAGAACTTATATACTAGTTTTATAAAAAATGTTGGTTTTTACTGACTTAAAATTAATACCGTAAAAATAAATTCTGATTTGTTAAAAAAATTTCTATTCAAACAAAATAAACAGCATGAAAAATTAGCTTCGTTGCCAATCATTACATTGCTTTGTTTACGAAGTTCGTTTTTTATCTAGAAAATATTCTTTATATCAATTTATTTAACTTCTATCAAAGAAGAGTTATGGTTGTAGGTATTGATTTCATGCAAAATTATGAAGATTCTATGAAACATAGTTGTATAAATGAAATTATGAATATTTAACGAAATAAATGTATTAGTTAATAAATAAATCTATTTTTTTATTTTTTACAGATTTTTAGTATTTTATTTCTCTGTTTAAATTCTGTTTATTCATTATTGCTCCAGTTATGAGAACGGTGAATATTTAAAAAGGGCCATTTCAGGCTAATAATGATAATTTTACCTAGTTAATTTTTTTTACTTTTAGAGTTATTTCATTTATTTTAAAACTTTGGAAAATTGAAACGTCACCATTTATTAACATTAAATTTACCATAACTATATATTATAATAATAATTTATTAAATTTTTTAGCAAGATTAAAAGTTTCAACTCACCCAAAATCTCGATTTAACCCAGAAGTCTGTAACCGGCTCAAAATGTGGGAACAAATAAAAACACAATAAATTGGATTACTGGTGAAATGTAACTAAAATCTATTGCTCTTTTTGAAACTTGGATCTTTCTGTCGTTTATTTAAAAGATGCTGGAACACGATGTTTGATTTTTTCAAAGATTTACTTTAAAGTTTTCTTTTTACATTTATTTAAAACTTAAACTTAACTTCAACGTAATCGACCTAAAAAGGATCTATCAACTGTAACACAGCAACTACAAACTACTGTATGCATTAAAAACCGCGTCGTATCATTTAAGGTCACATTATACTCTCTAAAATCTTATTAGTATTTAAAATTACTTGAAACATTTAGAAAAAAGGTATATCGTTTTTCTTAATAATAATTAGCACCAAAGGCGTGTATTCTATTTTCCCCACATTTTCTGTCTGTGACATACCACCTTCCCTCTAAAAGCAACGCGTGATATGCTTAAGTAAAGGCATGAGAAATGCATGGGGTGACCTAGCTACTGCCAATGAATAAAACACATTTTTCAAAGTTTTTTTTTTGAAATAGTTTTTTTCGATACAATTTCTGACATTTTAGACTACTTTTCTTCGAGTTCAATATTTTAATTCCTTTATTCAATATTTTTCATGCATCGGTCATTCTTTATTTTTGTTTAATTTCTTTTTTTCAAAGTTTTAAGTTATTTTTTTTAAATCATTAAAATGTTAATTTATTATCATTATTTGTGTACAAATCTTTTTGAAAAAGTCTACTTTATATTTAATAAAATAAATACATTTTAACGTTTAAAATAAGCTTTTTTTTGTTTTTATTAATAAAAAAGTGTACTAAACATGATTTTTGAGCTTAAATTCCTGAAAAATAAATTTTTTCCATGCAAAAACATAATTTATTCACTTATAAAAAAAGATTTATGATGACGTTTTGTTGACGATAATGTGAAATATTACTGGTGTAATGGCTTTTTAAATTATGAATAATTAAACACATGTGATAATATTATCAATTGCTAATAAATATCTAATTTCTTTCAAATTCAGTATTTATTCTTGAAATTTTTGTTGTTTATTAAATAAATAAACAATAATTTTGAGCGCACACTTATATTGTCAGGTGGTTTACGTGCTTTTTGGATACGAGTGATGCTTAAAGAGACATATCGGTTCAAGACGGTTAAACCCATGCGATGAAGATGATGATGGAGATGATGATGATGATTATGATGAGGATGATGATTATGATGAAAATTATGATTAAAATTTAAAAAAATTATGCGATAAGGGTGAGGATGGTAGGAAAAAAAGGTTTTGTTGTGGCTTTAGTATTAATAGTGTACGTGACGGAGGGTTTCATATAGTTGCAAAAGATGAACTTTAAAAAACTTTTATTTAAAAAAAAAGAAAAGGGTCAAATATAAGTCATGGAAAAAAATTCTAAAAGATGTAGTTTCAATTCGCGAAGTCAGTTATTTAGGTACCTATATTTCCAAAAATATTCCTTAACAAAAATAGATAATAAACATCATTTTCATCTTTGCCAAAAGATTTTACTAACTGCATTTTTCCCATTGTTATAAAAAATCATTTTTCTGCATGCTTCTTATTTTTTATTCCAAATCTTTTTTTGGTGCATGTAACACGCATAAGCGTGTATACGAAAAATGTCCTTCAAGGCCACATTGAAGATAAAAACACATCTAACTTACACACACACACACACACACACACACACACACACACACACACACACACACACACACACACACACACACACACACACACACACACACACACACACACACACACACACACACACACACACACACACACACACACACACACACACACACACACACATACACACACACACACACACACACACACACACACACACACACACACACACACACACACACACACACACACAGCCCGACCTCATTTTCTCCATGTATATTAGGCCGCAATGTGATAGTACATCAAATTAATTAATCGGTTAATAGAAAAATATAATTACTGTCTTATCCATTTATAGAACATCTTTCTTCGGTCCTCCATGTTACATTCATACAAATTTGGGTCTTTTTATCTTCTTGAATCTTTTATTATTTTTTTAATTTTGTATCTTCCATATTATTTTGATTGAAACATCTCAAAGCAGTCTCAGGGTTTTGTAATGGACATTAAATAGCGACCATTCTCATTTGCGTGCAATACAATAAAAGTAATGTTTACTGTAAGATTAAATTTTTAATACAATTAAATTTAAATATATAAAGCTAAAAGGTTCGAGAAAAATAATTATAATTTTAAAACATTCGGAAAGGATAAGTTTAACTTAACTAAAGTTTTACACAGTTGAATAACAGTGAAATCCAATTTAATTATGCGTTTTCATTGATGGGTATTGCAAAATGTAGAAAAAATATATTTATATTATAAAACAGTAGAGCTATTATTTAGCAATACTTACAAATAATAGGATTGCTTACAAAACAAAAACGTTTTATGAGAATTTATTTTTATCTAAAGCCAATGCTTAGCATAATGATGGAAGCAGAGACACGCGAAAAGATATTTTATTGGCTGTTATCTCTTTTTTTCGATATTCTTCCATAAAATCATGTCGGCAAATCTTTCATTATCCGTAAGAGACACGACATGGGTATTAAATAATTACCTTTTACGAGTAGCACGCATTTAACTTTTGAAAACTTAAATTTTAAATAGGTAAAAGTCTATCATGGATGTTCTTAAATACTAAAACCATTTTTTTTGTTAAAATGTTTTTAAATATTTAATTACTTTAGAGACATAACATAAACTGAAGTTAAAGTCAAGCTCTGGATTTTATGTTTTAATTAAATTTTACTTCACCGTTAAACTCCATGTATAAGGCGCACTCATGTACAACGAACAAACCACAGTTGATTGCCAAAAATAATATTTAAAAATTTATCAAATAAATAAAAAAGATTAAATTTCATCCAAAATTTAAACCAGTTTATTTCTATTTAAATCATAAATCTGGGCCGTTTTGTATTAAAATAATGAAGTCGAATTATCATCAATGCTGCTTCCTAGTACTCAAACGTCATGTAATTCAATCCTCTAAGCTATCTTGCTCTTTCGATCCCTAAAAAATCTCAACATTATACTTTGTCATTATATTTATATTTTCGAAAATCTTGACGACAGATTTATAGTCTAGTGCAGACTTTATTTCCGTGGCTTAAACAAATACTGGCACACTTTACAAATCGGTTACATAAATAAGATGTTATCTTGATCCAGTCTTATATAGAAAAACTCTCAAATAATGAATTTATGTAACCTAAATTCTTGGAAACTTTTTTCTTTGAATGGTTTATAGAAAAAGGTATATTAATTATTATTGCTACAAATTTACAAATTCCATTAACGAAATTTAAAACAAAACTTTCACCTTTCATTATTTTGATTATAAAGGTCTTAAAGATATTGAAAAGTTTTGGCTTTTATTACTTTCAGAAGACTTTCAATTAAAAATCTATCACTTATCATCATATGTAGGAGAATAAATAGAATATTAAAACTAATGTTTAAAAAATTACAATAAACCCTCATTCTCTATTCTACAAATCAAAATAATCTTCTGATACAGGACCAATAACCAACCCACCTTTTCAATTCAAATAATATTTTTTTATTACGATTAAAACATTATATTATGCCTAATACTATCTTGATGTTTAATTTATCCAGTTCACCAAAAAGACGCTAAAACACTAGTTTCTTCCTTTAAATTCAACCAATTTATAGTTACCACACATTTGAGCTCTAGCAACCCTCGTGTTCATCTTCTGCGATCTCTACTGCTCCTTCTCTCCCTTGACCGACTCCTCCTCTTTTTCCTGTCACTACCTTTGCCTCGAGACCTGGAACGCGACCTGTGTATGTGTGTGTGTGCATGTGTGTGTGTGTGTGTGTGTTTGAGTGGGCACTAGGATTTTGAGCAAAAACATACTTGAAGGAAACAAATAACAAATTACGTAGTAAAATAAAAAGATAGATAAAGTAAAACCATAAAAGTCCGAACCTTTTCTTATTCCTGCCATAGAGTTCCCTGCGCAGCTCCCTGGAGATGGGTTTGAGGTGCATGAAGTTGCAGAAGCCGCCTCTCGTGCACTCGCCCAGCTCGTACTGCCTGCAACACGCCTCCCTGAAGTCAGTCACCTGTTTGTTTTTTCATGGTCCGTATTATTCACAGCCTGACAGACGCAGGCCGTGTTACAATGGTTCTGAGAACCATGGTTCTTATGCGCCAGAGGCGCCACTCCACACGACGTACACATCTCTCAATGCATACGTCACAATCACCGAATCATATACACTAGGTATATGATAATGCACGGTTGCTTGTCAGGGATTCGAACTGGCAACCTTTGAGTTGCAATTACGACGTCTACCATCAAAGACATCCCCGCTCCCCGTTTGCATGTCGTGTGGGAGGAAGTGTAGTGGTTGTCAGATTGTATTATACACTTTATTATATGAATAACAGTGCCTTATAATATTGTAATGCATTATAATATTTTAATGTAATAAAGTATTCTAATTTATTATAATACATTATATTATAATGTATTATACAGCTATAATAGCTCTTGTGAAATTCTTTAAACCTCTACGGATGGCATTCAAATAAAAGTGCGTTTATTGAATGGTGTTTTACGTAACGTTTTTCTAGGACATTTCCTCTACCCCTATAGCTTTTAAAAAATAAACCCAAACGATGATGATGACGTTGGTTACGAAAGATGCTACTAACAGGAGATAGTTCAGCGACGATGGGACGACCACTGAACCAGCGGTTGTTCAGGTCGTTTACTGCCTTCTCGGCTGACTCTTCACTCTCAAACTGTAGGTTGTATAATACGATGGGAAACAAGCCTCACAAAATGTTCAAAATATTTCTCCCCATTAGCAAGCTCAAATTGATAGCATTAGATTTGAAGATTTATATCTTTAAATATTTTTACAAGGTAGAAAATTATTTAATTGTTCAACTCGGAAAAAAAAGACTTTTACGCCAACATTTTTTTGTCGTTTAATACGTTCGTTTAATGCGCGTCTTAGGACCGAATATATGGATAAAGCTTTTTTCTCGAACTTTTTTTAATGGAAGTATAATGTTGTAACTTGCCATGTTCATGACATTTATTATAATTAATATATTTATCACTTACAAAAAAGTTTAAATGGTTTTTTAACAGCTTTTTTCAGTAACAGATTCATGAAATGTATTAAACCCAAATTACCAGAAAAAATTATTGTTAAATAATAAATATAAAAGATGAACGAGAATGATTTTTACCTTTACATAAACGTTTCCGAGAAGGTGATCCCCAAGATTGTCACAGACATTCATCTCTTCTATGCGGCCGTACTGAAGGAAAAATAGAAAAAGTTGTTACATGTTTCAAGTCAAATTCAATTTGGGGAATTTCATAATTTCTAAAAAATTGATGAGAAAATAGAAATATTAGAATTTTGTGAAATAGAATAAATCTCAAATGTCAGGTCAAACCTTGTGTTCCAGCTCGACAAAGACCTCCTCAAAGAAGTTGTCATATTCCTCTTGGTTCTGAGCCTCCTCCAAACCACCTGTGCACGTTTGTATACATGTGTGTATGTAAGTCTAAATTAAGTGATAATTTGTGCATACGTTGTTCCTTTTACAAGAAACTAGTGTGTTTGAATTTTGAAGTTTGAATGATTTTTATGTCTATGTTTAAATTGTGACAAATAGTTCAAACAGCAGCATTTCCGAACTCACATAAAGCGATCAAAAGTAAGTTTTATAGAGCACAAGCAAGCTTCAAATAATCGATTCTCATAAAACTTTTTACCTATAATCTGGTTAGGTGTGTAAAGATGGATGACGCTGGTGGATGTGGTAAGCATTCAACAATTATAAAATCGAGTCTATTTTGTCCTATTAATATACAGCCCCATCGATTTAAATGGAAGAAAAGACGCGTCATGTTTAGGAAGACGACTTACTGAGTTTATTTTCTCCTGTAGTAGCTTGCGCGGTGTTCAAGGGGTTGAGGTAGAGGCCCTGGAGAAGGATGGTTTGACTGAAAGTGGGTTTGTTATGCAAACGTGAGCACCTGTCGCCATGTCTGCAAGCGCCGATCTTGAAGAAGAAAGAGCAGTTGACTCTGTTTTAAACGTCGGTGAACGGATTAGCTAGAATGTATTTGATAGATTAAAGTTACTAATGCCCTGTATATGGAATTTTGGAAATGAATGAATATTATTAATTATCAAAATTGAAATTTATTCGAATATCGATCATTTTTTGAAACTACCGATAAAAGAAAATTGAATAAACAAAATAAATAAAGGATTTTTAATATTTAGATACCTATCTTTTTCAGTTCCAAAAATGGATGCTAAATATTCCGCCATCTCGAATAACTACCCTAAAATCGTCAAAACTAAGAAGCATAGACAGTTTTTAAAATATGAAGAATTTGAAAGAGAAAAAGAATTTTTTTAATATTTATGAAATTATTTATTGTAATAATTTTTCGCAGTCAATGTAAAATTATTCAAACAATAAAAGTATAAACATAACATTTTTTTTAAATATGTAGGATTTTTTTAGAATATTATTTCACATTTCAAATTAATTTTTTATTTCACTTTAGATGGATTTTAATAATACTTACTCATACATTTTAATATTTACTTTTTAAATTATTTCTAAGAACGATAATAAAGGATATTATCAGCATGAACTTTTTTGAAATGTAATCCGTTTTTATAATATCACAGACACATATTAGCAGTTTCAGTTGTAAAAAAATTTAATAATAATAAACTTCAAAATGAGTGAGATTAGCGAATTTTATGCTACATGGAGAATATTGAAAACGATTTTTGAGGTTTATTTATTCATTTACTTATAATCTTAAAAAATTAAAGTATATAAATGGATTTTAAATATAGTAATATAAATCAATATAAAAATATTTTTTAATGTTGTTTATTAGGTATCAATTGGTTATAAATACCTTATTGATTCATATTGCACTAAAATAAAATAATTAATGCATCTTAATAAATACCTTTAGATGTGCACTGACAGAGGCTACATGGTTTCTCATTTGTTATTGGATCAAACATTAGAAGAATTTAAAGAAAAATATAAAAACAGGTATAAAGGTTGAACAACTGTTGGACAAATCTTATGAGTTTTTCTAGTTTTAATCACAATTCTTTTGACTCAATCACTGCAGTCTTCCTTCAAAACAAGATCTCATTTACACATTCAAACACTCTTTCATCCCAAATGGTTGGCTTTTAATTATTCATTAGTATTTAAAAATAAATTTTCTCATTTCAATTTCGATAAAAAACTACAGTATGTTGTTTTGACAATGTTTCCCATTCTTTCAGATAAGATATGTGTCTTTTTCAGCATAGAAACAGTCAGCAACAATGAAGTCAGAAGCATCATGTCTCGAATGGAGGTGGCTTCAGGATTATCATTATATGATTCTAATATTTGAAATTAAAACCACTAACTTTTCGTTTGAAATGTATTCATAATTAAATAATACCTAGCTGTGCACTAGTTGAGGATTTTTCACTAAATGTTTCATCTGCAGGAACTTAAAGTGAACAAGGCGGTGGTTGTGCTCTCTGGTGAAATGAAAATAACTCCAGGAGCTAGAAAAGTAGCCTTTTAGTTTTTTTAGTTATAATACATAATTATTTTTTTTAAATGCAGACTATACAATGTTTAAACCTAAATATCTATAAAAACTTTTTTTTACATTTTTTATTTTGCTCCAAACTACATCCATTGTCCATCACTCATATTCTCCCTCCATCCCTCTTTTCATCTATCACAGCTGATGGAAGAATCGGCTCCTGAATTCTTTTTCGACTGTTTTCTTGAAAGTGAACTCCTCGTCAACATCACACACCACGAGGTTTTTAAGACCTTAATCACTGCCTTTTTTCATGAATTTATTTACGTGGGTCGATGGGGTAAAATTGACCATCATCAATATCGTCATTTTTAAAAGCATCATCATCATGATCACCATCATGGTCATCACCTTCATCATTTAAACAATTTTCTCAGTGAAATGACAAACCTTCACCACTGCAGCTAGTGCCGGAGCATCAGGTTCTCAGCCAGGATGAGGCACAGAATGTCTTGCTGACCTAGTCTGCACAATTAGTATTTTTTACTTTTGATAATAAAATTAAACACAATTTTTTTCGCAAAATTTGCTTTTTTAGTAACAATAAATTATTTTTGCAAATGAAATATTTTTATAAATATTGACTTCTCTATCCATCGCAAAGCATCTCCCCCACCAACGACACAACAGCAAAGCCAAACAAAGTCAACTCCCGCGCATCCTGAAGAGCGACCCGATTTGCAGGTACTTCAGCATGAGGCCTGGACAGGTAAGGTGCCACTACATTCATTTAATGGTTATTTACTTTTATATAGTTATGTTGTTTACCTGTATTTAGTGTTGTTGTTGTTGTTGCTTCTCTCTTGCTGGTGTTATTCTTTTCTTTGCTGTTGGCTTTTATTTAAACATCGTAAATGAACTATTGAAAGCGTTCTTGACCAAGCATGTAGGTTTATTTGAAATGTCAAACAAGGAAGCTATGAAGAATTTTGATGAATCATGGGGGGAAAAAATACTTGGTCTCAAAGCGCTAACTGCTCCACTGTTTTGTTCGGGTGTTTTAAAACCATCACGTGGAACTACAGAAGTAATATGGCACCACTATGATGGTCGATAAACTATTCATGTCATGAAAAAGATTCTAACTCAGTTCCCAAGTTTTAAGCTTCAAGAATAGAGATAAGATTTCTCAGACGAACACTAAAGTCCAACTTTAAAAACTTCATTCCATATGAAAACGTTACGGTAGATAAACAACTAATAGCGTTTTGTGGAAAATTTAAACAGATTCTGACAAAGTTTTTTTCATACTCCATTGTATTTGTTACAAAATTATGGAGTCTAAATGGATTCTAAAGATCCCAGGCGTGATTTCGGTAGCGATATCCCCCTAGGGTTAACCTTTTAACAATACAAACACATTGCTTCCAAGACGGCTTTATGATATCCTGTTTCAGAATAAGCCGCCCTGTGAATTTTGATTTGCTTTCGTAGAATAAAACTTATTTGCATGCTTTTATTATTATTAATAATAATATTATTATGATAAATTGTTTTAAATAATCAGATTGTGAAGATAACGAGAAAGAGCGAAACAGCGGGAATCTATGTCACATACAGAATCGTCTACTGATTTGTCTCATCAATAAATCCTTTTGTAAATACAATAAAAGGAAAAAAATTCTTCGTGCTTTTAAATATTTTTTTATATCTCAAAAAACTGGTCTAAATTGGTTGCGATGTGTTCAGCAAGGATATACAAAGCAGCCTTGAGAATTCAAATTTAAAAAGTGATGAAGTGTTTAACAGCGTCGTGAAATTCATCAAGCCTCACCTATGAAACACTCTATACCGAAAGATACTCTGTATGTACTGAAAGTTTTCTCAAGTAAGGTATGGCTGTCGGCTTTTATGGATGCTTAAAATGTCTTGGTAATCCGCTACAGATTGCCTAGGAATCCTTTGAGTGTTGAATGCGTAACAAGTTCATGGCAAGTAAATTGCTCGCGTTGAACTCTTTTAGATCATTCATTCATCAGCTTGTTTGAAGCCCCCTCCCCACCATCGATATTCCTTTCTTACTTCCTTTATGGTGTGATTTAAATTGTTTCTTGATGGTTTTGAATTTAGTTCTAGTGCTATATATGATAGCTTATTATTTTTATAGATTTTTTCGTGTATAGATAAGATACATGCATGAGCGCCAGTGCAAAGCCATATTATATGTATAAATTATACATTATATTATACATTGTATAATACAGCTGTCTATATAAGCAATTTTCTGAGAGAGTTCTACAGAGATTATTCGTCCCACTACAGGAAACTTTCAATAGTTTCAAATGGTTTATAAAATTATAAAAAATAGTCATTGAACCTATAAAATAGATTTAAAAAATAATTAAAAGTAGTGTTAATAAAGCAAAGTTTTATGTTAAAGGACAAAAACGATATTTATTTCATCATAGTTTTTCAGATTAATGCATGAAAAATTTTTAATAAACGTCTAGAAAAATAATAATTGACAAATCATTTGTATTATTTAATGAATTCGTGTTGAAGTATGTCTCTGTTGACTCGCGGAGTAGAACTTGTTTGTCTTTTTCTCTTCTTCGCTTCGAATCCTACCTCAAGTCGCAAGCTCAGATCTGGTATTTCATTATTAATATTCATTAAATTATAACAGTTCAATTTTGAATGTTTTAGTACTATTTTTAACCCAGCTGGAATGTAAGAGTAGTTTTATTTCGTTTTTACTAATTCAATTGAATTTGAAGAGAAAGCGCTATAGAAATCTATTTGATTGATTGATTGAATAGATTCCATAATATTTTATCAAATAATTTATTAGTTGAAAAATTGTTTGAAAAATAAATGTAAAAGCTTTAAATTTTTTATATTTCTTTACTCAAGAGTCTGACGCCACGAGCAACGTGTTTTATTACATTCTTTTATCTTCTTAACGTATTCTGACCCTCTCCAACTTTCTGTCTATTGAACTTTCTCAATGTATTCTTTGCAAGTGCTTATCCTTTCCTTCCGGGACTTACTGATAGGGTTTGAGAAAACGTATTCTTTGAAGTGGAAAGAAAAGTCACCGATTCTAAACATTTTATTACATAGTTAAGATTTTTAAAATATTTTTTTTCCAATAGTCTAAATACTAAATGAAAAAGTATTTGTACAGTAGATTCAAGCTATAAAATTGTTAAATTATAGTGATTTAAATATGCTTATTAGTGGGTTAACTTATTTGAATGGGTGGTCAGTTAGTGAGTGAAGGCATGGCGGCTTTAAAAACCTAGATACTAAAAATAGCAATAATTCTGAAATTATTGCGATGTTTTTATGAATATTACTTGAAACAACTAAATGGGGAAAAAGGATAACTAGGCTAGAGAATGGAAAAATTAATAATAAAAACACGTAAGACAGCAATTGAATAAAGTAGATAAAAATTCATGGAATCTACTAGGATAGTTGTGTGTAGCGGAGATAAGAATAGAGAATCGAAAGTTTCTCTTTGAATTGATGGTTGTAATGAAGGTCTAAAGAATGGCCTGACAACACGCAACACAAAAATTGAATATTGTGAAGTAAATATTTTTAATCAGTTTTATGATTTGGAAATTCTTATTTTAAGTCCGCGGGTTTTCTTTTTCTATGATGGTTATGTGGATGTATTTGTGGAACTTTGTGTAGTGTGTATTTAAATTTAGTTCTGAAGTATAAATTTTAATTGATAAAATTTATTGTAAACTCTCTTTAGCATTAAAATACCAAAATCCTTTAATTTGTAATGGAAGAAATAGAAAAGATCAAATGTAACAATAGCGGTTAAAACAACCCTCATAATTATGAACCCACATAAATGATCAATTGATTGTCAAATTGAATATGGTTTATGTCAAGAATTATATGCATATAAATAGAGTGAGTCAATGAATGATAGTAAATAAGACAATGCGCAATATCTCAATAACAGTACTGCAATCACTTAACCGAAAATAAAAATACAAACTACAAAACATTTTTCTTAATAACTTAGAAATTGCAAGAATTTTTTCTCTAAATATGTTAGCGGAACTTTTAAAAATGAAAAAATCAACATTTATAAACAGTCATTTCTTTAATTCTCACGAGGTTATAAACCAGGGAAAACGTTACTCCATTCATATTAACGAATGCAGTCATTCAGCACTTCTTCATTTAAAACTCATAATCCGTACGTTTCTTAATGCAAGCCTGGTCAGTAAGCAAGTCTTTATGTTTCTTGTTAGCGCCAGTAAGCTTGGTTAGTTGACTAGCAAACAATAAATATGTGGTAGTGTGATAGTAGTGTTGTAGATGTTATGGTAGTTCCTTGATAGTAGAAATAGAAGTTTTGGTAATATTGTCGTAGATTTAGTCTTAGTTTGGAATTTAAAATTGCGATATTTTAAATATTTAAAGTATTATTGGCAGTATAAAGTTGTTTCTAGTAATTTAATTACGATTTTTTGCTTTGTGCTACTGTGGAAATCGAACCAATAAGCCGCGATTCGTTGACCACTCAACCAACCATCCGTCGCTAGTTCGGTATCATTCCTCAAAAGAATCATTACTACACACCATTTATAAGTTTTGGAAACATGCCACTTGAATGATAAAAGGCACAACAATTCCTAATCAAAATATTAAATTGCCACTGCATTTTGTTTATTAAAAAACGTAGTTTGAAATATTCTTTAATTTTCAAAATTATAAAAAAATTTGAAACTATCTACGCTGTGATACTATGACAAGTTTTGCTCCAAGTATAATTTTTAATGCTTTTCAAAAATAACAATTGAGAATAAATTTTATTTATATATAAAAATTTAATTGTTCCAAAAAGTTAAAGTTTAACTTTTATTAATTAAAATAATTTATTTTTAAACATTATTTTAATTTTAATCTTCAAATAAAAATATATTTCTTTGAGTATGCTTGTTTAATTTATATTTTTCTAATTCTATTCTATATTTATTAAAATTTATTTAATTGAAACGCATTATAAGAAAGTAATAAATAAAAATATATTTCTTTGAGTATGCTTGTTTAATTTATATTTTTCTAATTCTATTCATATTTATTAAAATTTATTTGATTGAAACGAATTATAAGTAATAAATTTTAAAGTTAAAAGTTTTATTGAGATGTAAACCTATATTTTATTCTTCTAAAACTGATTTTTATTTCATTTATTTATTTGATCTATGTGATGAGCTGAAATCAACTCAATTTATTTATATTAATTAAATAAAATTCAAAAGTATAATTTTATGAAACTAATTCATTCAAAAAGACCTAAAAACATTTTTGTATTTCATAGAATGAAAAACTATAATATGATAAATGTTAGTGAACTAATAAGTAAAATTTTAACGCTTTCTAAAAAAATTAGTTTTATAATGAAATTTTTTAAATTGTCACGCCATAAAATTACTTTAAAAATTCTGATTCATAAATACATGAAGACGCTAAATTAGATTGTCCATATCTTGAAAAAAATATATACAAGCGTTTTTTTTCTTCGAAAAATAGGAAAACAATTATTCTAAACTATAAAGTAATAATTCATCCAATAGATTTTGTTATTTGAAATGTTTTTTGTCACCTTGTGACGCTGTAGTTAACATTATCATATGACTTAAATTTACGTTATTTTTTTATCTAAATCGAATTTTGAAATGCGGAAAACTGACATATAAATATTTATTATAAAACTAAAAGTAGTAAATACTTCATTTTTATATAAAAAAAAAGACTTTAACCTTGATTATTTTTTACACATATCTACTTTTTAATTCGTTTACAAAGTCTTAAGATATATATATGAAAAAAAAAATAAAGAAAGTATTCTAAAAAAACTAAAACTGAAAAAGTATAAAATTATTTAAAATCGGAAATATTAAGATAACATAATAGTAGATATTTAATTAATGAAAACTCAATGTTAAATATCTATGAAAAATGAAAAAAACTAATAAACCAAAATTTTCATAAAAACAAGTATTCTTAGTGTATTAAGGGGACTAGACAGTTTTGAATAATAGAGATAATGGTAGCACTCAAAGTTTAAATCGCTTAAGCCGAGAGATCTTGGGAAACGGCCTATGCTTTACTATTTTAATGTATGACATACAGTATGGTCCATAATAGACTATTAATTATATTAATCTGAAAATAATAATGAGAATGTTTAGTGAATGTATTAAACATAAATAAAATAAAAAATTTACGATGTTTTAATTTATTTTCATTGACAAAAGAAAAAACTTCAAGTTATAATTTAACCCGTGACTAAAAGTATTGTAAATAAATTTATATACATTTTTTATAATTAAACTAAATTTTTAAACGTCATCCGAAAAAAATGTGTAAACTCATAAAATAACTATGTAATTATTTTAAATCCTTGATCATCAATAATTTTTATGGCAAACTTCGGCAAGTTTATCAAAGATTATTAAGTTGTATGAGTGGCTTCACGACTAATCCATGCCTTCAGCTTTTAATCCATATAATGCCAAGTTGTCTTCTAAGCATATACTTAATATCTGTGCCCACTCCTTAGCCTTATTCATGAGTTCTATGGGAAAGTTTTTCGAGGAAAGTCCTAATTATATGCTGAGATTAATTTATGATTGTCTAATGTGAGTGTACTCAGACACGTGGAAAAAAAATTTAACGCAGAAAAAAATTATTTAAAAAAATATGTTTGATATTGGCACACTTAAATGAAGGGACAAGAAAAGAAGCACATAAACTACAAATATTCGCAGTGAGTTGAATACATGAAGTTAAAATAAAACGTTCAAAATCCCAAGCAAAATAAAACTTAAATTTATAGAAAAACAAAAAAAAACAAGTATGGAAAACATAAATACGCAGTTTTGGAAAAAAAACTAAAACACACAAACGCGCACAAAAAAACAAAGACAAACTTCAGCGCAGGGAAATAAAAGGCTGACAAAATCCTCGAAAGCATGATTAAAAGGGAATTCCGGCAAAGTAACCCGCTCAGATAATTATATGGTGCAGAATTAATTCTTAATACTTACGTATGCGTCTTTGTCTCTGCTTGTGTGGGTGTCTTTATGTGTATTCCTATATATGTATATTTTCTCCACTGACGTGTGTGGCATAAAATGAAAAGCAATCATTTGACTGCTGAGCCACCGTCGTTCCACTCAGTATGATTGCATTCCATCATCAACCTTGATGACCTTACCACTTATTACATTCAAAAAGCTATACAATTTCTCTTTAGCAACAAAAGCCCTCTTGTGACGGACTTATAGCTGAGATTTATAGAAAGAAGGTAATATTAAAAATAAAGGTTTACGTTGATATGGAATGAGTTAATATCCAAAGAAACACACAAACGTGAAAAAAAGAAACTACCTGTGTATGTTTATAAAAACTGAAATGTGAGTAAGTAAATATCAATTAGAGATTCAAGATTTCAAAAGTTGAAGAAGTTTTTTGAGCTTTCAAAACTCTCGAGAAAATTGTTCTTTATTAGTTTGGAGAAGAAAAAGAAGATAGGGTTTAACGATTCTTGAACTTGGCTTTAAAACTACAGGAAAGTTCAGATGTCAAAAATAAAAAGACAATAAAAAAGACATAAAAAAACAACTATAATGAACATTTTTCGTTTTAAGTTTTGAGACTAAAAGGAAGAGTACATTATTCATTTTCCAGTGATAACGTTACGAAAAGTATTTGTTCAGGCTAGACAAATGCACACTCGTCATAAGTACCTTCCATTGTTCTTAATTGCCTTTCACAATTTACATCAACGCTCAAAAGAAATGTATTGTTTGATTCAAAAATCTTAAATTAATTAAAATCACTAAAACATAGAATTTTTAAAAACTTAAATAAATAACACTGGTTTATAAAAATAAATATTATTAACTACTAAAACAAACAAAAAACTAATTATACAATTTAAAAAAAACTAACATCCATTAATATATATTTTGAAAAGCTACTCCACTTTCCACACAGTTCCAGTGACGGAAACACAGGAAACGGAACTGCTGAGCAACAGCGTCGAGTACATCCTGTCGGTGGTGACGATTGCAAGGGGTGACACTGCAGTTTTGCATTGCAGCTTTGACGCCATCATCCAGACTCTGCCGAATGCTAATGTAAATGGTGGTTGATCTGTGATGGTGTAGTTGTTGGGGAATGGGTTGAGAAAAAGTGTTGTTGAGAATGATTCTTATGATTCTGGTCTTGTTGGTAGTGATGCTTATGTTTCTGGTGTTGTTGCTAATGATGCTGTTGCCAAATATTTTAATTCGTGTTATGTTTTCACTTCAGTTCAGTAAAAACAAAAAAATTGCTAAAGGCTTGTGTGAAGAATGGTTTTTTCAATATTCAATTTTTTGTGTTGTTCATGCAGTACTGCTTGCCAATTGTTATTGAACATAGAATAGATCTAGTGAAAAATATTTTCAATATCTTTTTCTAAACATATAATCAATATTATTCATTTATCTATGAAATTATATTTATTTTTCCTATATCAAGGCCATTTTTCACCACATAATTTGATCACCATCACTCCAAACATAGTTCTTAACCTTTGACCCATGCCGTTTAATGATACCTTTTGGGACTCCAGTATTTCCATTATATATCACCCATTCTCAAACAAAAAAGAATATACATTTCATTGACAATACAAAAAAAACAAAGCTATCCAAATAGTAATAATAGATTTTAATAATTAAAGAGTTTTAAAAGTTATTTTTCAAATATATAAATAACTTTGAAAATTCATTTGGAATAAGTTCTTTTAAAGCCTTTACACGCACGAGCATGGCGTTCTAATGGCAAGCAGGCATCATTAGCGAGAGTGAAGAACACACGTGCAGTCGATAATCATCTCAACATCTTTTTAACACCCTTCTTAACACTTTATTCCCTCCTCTATTTCTCACCTCTACCTTTTCCGTAACTATTTATTTTTTCCCCGATTTCTTCGGTCTATTTTTTTGGAAGTTTATTTACAAATCTTAAAACGTGTGAAGAAACTATTTGAAAATATTTTGTAAATTCATTTAATTTTGTTTAAAAGAGTATTACATTCTTTTAAACTCGCATGAATCGGCACTCTATAAATCTTACTTTCGAAAGTCTTTTAACTCTTCACTTGAAAATGTCCTTTCATTTATCATGCTGGTTTTAAACCCGACTGAGACGGCTAAAGGCGCTTCTTCTACGTGGTACGACCCATAAAAATTATGACACTCCTAAACTTATAAATTCCATTTTGAACTTGACTTTTAAAAACGAATTTTGACAGAATCTATCATCCAATACTTTGAATGGTTAACGACGTGATGAGAAAGATAATTGAAGTTTTAAAAGGCTTAAAAAGCTCTAAGGTCAACATTTAAAATAAATTGACTAAAAATTTATGTTAAGATTCTTTATGAAAAACCTTTTAATTGAATATAATTTTTTGATGCAATGAAATGACGTAAACATGTCATACATTGCGCATTAGAGTCGTAAAACCTCTCGTTGGACATCATTAAAACTGCCTCAGAACACGATATAATTTTGTAATTTAATTTTTATTGAAGCACATGGTCATTTACAATGTTATCTTTCTTTTATGAGAATATATTTGAACATTAATTTTTGGACATTATATAGAATATTTCTTCAAATACATTTTTATTGCAAGAATTTTAAGCAGATATTTTTATAAATCAAAGCACAACAAGTATTTTCAAACTTAACTTGCCCATCAGATCGAGTGGTACAAGGGGCAGACAAAACAAACCAAGAAGAAAAAAAGAGAAAAGACGCTGAAAAGGAGAAAATGGAAGAGGCACGACAAGGAGCTTGTGATGAACTCTCGACAACGCTCCAACCACATCATGGCCAACAGAGAACCCCTGCCCACAATCAAGCCCACCACTGACGAGTACGAACTCACCGGAGCTGTTCCCATTGCCACCGGTAAGCGGGTGCTTATCAACGATCCAAGGTACAGAGTCTTCAGACCTCGAAACAGCGCACTGTCGGTCATGATCATCCGCAAAACAAAAAAGAAGGACGGAGGGGTCTACCGCTGCAACTTGTCCAGATCCTCCACCAGACACCGCTATATGGTGCTGAACGTCACAGGTTTGAAAGGGAAGTAGATGGGTGAATGTTTCAAAAGTTGCCATATTGGTTTTTCGAGAAGAATTTGATAATTTTGTTTCATTATTTAAATATTATTTTAGTTTATTCACTAAAATGCCAAAAATACTTTCATTGAAAGTTGCAGATGCGTTTTTAACTTAAAAACAAATAAATATTTTCTCGTTTGCAAATTTATAAAAGAGTTTAATTTATTCTTGAAAAAGACCATTTTTCAGCACATATCCCGATTTTTTGATAGCTTGGAATTTTATTTTATCCGAAGCATCATTACCGATGTTGCATGACTGCGCAAAAGCTCGAGGGATGAATTATTAATATTTTTAGGTGTCTAGTGAAAAGCATGCCAAAAAATATTATCACTTTTCAACATTATCCACTTGATGAGGCAATCATCAATTTTGAAAAAAAAGAAAATTTATTTTTTTTAAAGTTTTTTAAAAAATTCTTTTGCTTTTTCTTTGAAACGAAAAAAAAAGTTTTATATTTTTGAAAATCTTTTGAAACATCATCAGACATATCTTCACTGCTTGTTGAGACATAAAATTAAAGTTTCGAATTTGCTGTCGAGTGGACTCGTCACAATACCACTAATGAAGCATTGAAATTCAATAAATATTTTCAGCCTAGATGTTTATATAATTGGAAAAGTAAAAAAAAGTCATTCGAAAATGTATAAATATGGTTTTTTTAAATGTAAATCTTTTTGTCTCTTTGATTATATTGATTATCAAACTTTTTGGGGAGAATGTATTACCTTTCTTGTTGCTCTTAATTGATGTGAATTCCCAAGTTCTCGACACATCTTCATCACTCCGGACATTTAAACATAAAATTGCTTCCAAACTTTTAATTTTCCAAAATATAAACATCTAATTTCTCATGATGAATTTTTGAACTTTTATAAATCTTTTCAGATTTGAGAAATGTATGATAAATTTTTTTAATTTTAGAGTAATTTGTTTAAAAAAGTAACATTATTAAAAACCGCTGATTCCTCATTTAGTCATGCAACTTCCCATTTTAATTAAATATCCCATTAAAAAACGCCTCGCAGAAAACTTAAATTTTGAATAAATTGACACAAGTTTTACTTCAAAGATTTAAAACATAATTTGCATATACAAATAAAAATCTCATTCTTGTTAGAATCAAAGATAGAAGCTCAGACAAGTCTGACTGTGATGAAAACAAAAGTGGGTGATGACGTGACACTGTGGTGCAATGCTACAGGCTACCCTAAGCCTGTGGTGTACTGGATGAGGAAAGATCGCAACAGGACCTTACCCGACGGAAATCTTCAGTTCTGGGTGAGTTTTGCACTCAAAACGTTTAATAATTTAATGCTTTTTGCTATTTTTGCAATTAAAATATCAAAAATGATACTATATAAAAATACATAATAGAATTATTAGCATTTTTATTAAAAATCTATTTAAGGTTCTTGTTACTCATTTCCTATCGACGCTTTCCTAGGGAAATGGACTGCACATAAAGAGTGCCAGCGAAATGGACACAGGTGTTTACGAGTGTTTCCTTGACAACTTTGTGCAGCCCATCGTTAACTACCGATTCACGCTGATGGTCGAAGGTTTGTTCGTTTAGAAAATAAAATTTACAATATTAAAGTACCAATAAAGTTGTAAAAAAGTTGAAAAAATAAATAGGAAAGTTTAACAATAAAAATTATAATTATAGCGCTCTGATAAAAGTAATCCTTGATGTCTATTCAAAGTGACATTGTCGTTATGTTGTTCTACTTACAAAGGAGCATTTCTTGCTGTCTATTGTTTTCAAGGGCGCCCTTAACGAGTGTGATTAACTAGTTGAAGCAATCAAATAGCTCAGAAACACGAAGACAAACTCAACAAGCGGTGAGAAAGTCTGCAAGAACAAAAAAACAAATAGATAATGCATCGCGTGAAAGCTCTTCGTGGGAGAGTGAAAGTGCCCTTAAAACAGATCCACCGGTCTATTGCATTCGTTTTTTGAGGTTCCATAGGCTCATTTTCGCGCTTTATTGGAAGAATAAAACCAACGTTTTAAAATAAATACTTGTATATGATTTGAATAATATCATTATTTTATTAAAAAGACATCTCAACAATTATTTCTGCAAAGGATATGTCGTTAATGATATAAGCGACAAAACAGAAGCAGCTACATTTAGTTGAAGCTCAAATAAACAAAGATTGACGCACTTGGTCTGAAAAAAGTATCGTAAAGCCAAATGAAAGCAATTTTGTGGATTATCCACAAACATGACAAAAAAAGCAAAGTACGTGTTCCTGGATGCTGAGACGATAGGTTTTCAGTGAAGGTTTAAGTGCATCCGAGTTATTTTCTCGGTCTTTTTCGCAAGTTCATGCTAGATCTCCATGGCATCTGTTGTATGGAGACCAATACTTGGTCATTGCCAACACACTAAACAAGTCACTTGCTAATTTCTAAATGGAAAAATATTATAGGAAAAAACCAATAAAGTTCGAAAGAGAAAAAGAAAAAGTCAAGTTCCAATCATGGATCTGAATAATATGCACCAGAAGGAGGAAGATAAGAATTTACTTAGGTGTTAATTAAAGGTTGAGATTATTTTTTCAATACATGTATAAATTGAATAGTTTTGAAAGAATAATAAAATACACAGACTAATTAAAAATAAATGGTGCCTAATCAGCACCCTTGTAATCGAGTTATGACCTTTCAAGCACGCTATTTGTCTCTCGGAAATTGGTGTGCAGTGTTCAACAACGCATTATTTTTCTATGCAATGTAATTGTCTACTAAATCATTTATTTTTTATAAAACATAATATCTAACATAATTAAATGAATTGCTCAAAAACAATTTAATTAACAGCAACTATTTAATAAATTATTTTCTTTAAAAAAACTATTTTAGATTCAAACCCGTGGAGCCTGGAAGGCTACAAGATGAGGTTTGACAGTAAGAGGTGGTATCCGGTTTCTAATGAAGGACCTAGTCCCATCGCCCACAAGTCTTTTCTTCTCATGTGTGACACCAGAGGCGCCCCTAAGCCTCTACCCGTCATAAGGTTCGCGTGTGCGTTTCCAGTTTATTTTTAAGTTTAAGCAAACAAATTTTAAGTTTTTTTTTCTCCAAGCTTATTGAATGTAGTGATAAAATTCTTGTTTTATTTTACCACGTTTTAAAAATATATTTAATATGCAAATAATTCTGCTTGTTTAACAGTGACCCTACTCAAATTTAAATTTTCAATGAGTCTGTTATTTGATTTTAGAATATGTTTTCATGAGACGACCGATTTTATGTTTAGAAGCTTTGATTAAAATCCAATTCTCTCAGCCTTTACTAATTTATTTGAGCTGTCTACTCAAGTGTGTGTAAAAAAAAGTGACGTTCGACAAATTTTAAACAAGTTTAAGGGTCATTTTATAATTAAAATAAAACAAAAAAATTCATTAAGATTTTGTTGAATGAGGAAATAAACTTGAATACAAAAAATTATGAAGATGTTCGGAAATCTAGTAATCAAGTAGGCAGTATTAAAGTTATAAAACTCAAAATACTGAATTTACATTTAAATTCAATTTAAATTTTTCAACGAAGATTTTAAATCAATCTACTTCTTTTATAGAATAAAGCTTTAGAATCACTAAAATCAGATCTTGTAAATATTCTGAAATTGTTTTTATAATCGAATTTCACTTGAGTTATTTATCCATATGAATAGCCTTTACTAATTTATTTGAGTTGTCTACTCAAGTGTGTGTAGAAAAAAGTGACGTTCGACAAACTTTCTACCTTGTTTATGTTATTCATTTATCTATTTTCTTGTTTATTTATTTATGTTCACTTAATCGAAGCTACCCAATTTCCATCAAAGCATCCCAATCAATAGCAACATTTATCGAAAGATAAGATTTTCTGAATAAGTAGCATGAAATGGACCAATACCGTAAAATACCTATATTTGCACACTTTTAAATAATTGTTTTTTCAATTGTTTGAAAATATAACTTTTTGCGTATAACTCTAACAAATTATAAATTTATAAAAATCAAATTTTTTGCGCATTAGTCTTTCTATTCTTAGTCAAATTAAATTAATCTTTAATTATTGAAATTCAGTTACGAGTATAAATTGCCACCATAAAACCTTTAGTTTTTAAAGTTTATGCCGGAACTAAGGGCCAAAAAAGAATATATTTTCTGAAAAATTATAGTTACTGAACATAATAGGTTTTCTAACAATCTGATACGATAGGCTGTCGTGCAGTACATGGAATGAATATGGTCGTGCACGCGTCTTTATTTATAAGCGCGGGTCCTGGGGGCAAGAGAGACAACTCGCGTCATTAGTACGTGACTGAGCCTCCAATTATGTATACTTTTGCGCCAGTTCCCCCCAGTAACCTCGGCTAATATCTGGCCATAAATAAGCAAAAGCTTAAACAAAATAATCTAAGTGCAGCACTATAACTCTAGATTTTTTATCAATTTTTATATTTTTATAATATTATCTTTTTATAACTAAATTTTCAAACTTTTCATTGTTAATACCACATTTAGATGGTACAAGAGTGGTGAGTTGGTGAGGAACAGCAAGCATTACTACATCATAGTGAGGCTTTAAGACTTTGAAACGTTTTATCTTCAGACTTTTAAGTATCGATTAACTCACTCTGACGATCATTTTTTCGCTTATGGCTATTGACCCATTATATATATTCAAAAAGATCCACTAATTCATCTATTAATTATAATCAATCTTTTTCTTAATTTCTCTATTCATCCTACTATTCATCCACTTTTTCATCCCGGTTTTCAACCACTCATCAATTAATAAACTTTTCCTTCAAAGGAGGACTCTCCAGAAACAAGACCTTCTTACACTTCGTCAACACTTGTCATCATGGACTTCAGGGCCAGGTTTTTTGTATTTTTCTTTAAAATATAAATGAATTACACTTTAAATAATCAACATGTGAACATTTTAATTTTTCTCAATAACTGTATCTTCAAGCTACTTGAAGAATAAATTAGTTTGAATTTCAATACATAGATTATTGATCCATAATAAAATTAATTTTTATTTTAAAATTGTTAATTTTTAATTTGAAACTGCTTCTAGGTTCAGCGGGCACTACGCCTGCGTTGCCTACACCAACTACCGCATGAAGAAGGTTACATTCGACTTGAAGAGTAAGTCATACAAACTTCTTACTAAAATGTTATGAGCATTTTTTAATAATTAACACATTTTAATAATTTAAATATATATAATATACATGTTAAGGTTATGACTCTTTGTGACCCTCTGTTCCTGGATGATAGATCAATGAATATTTTATTAAAAATTATAAATACAATTTTAATTCAGTTTTCTTGTCAAAAATGTCATCCAAAAAAATATATAAGTATTATATTTGTCTTTCAAACAATTTTATTATCGTTATTTTTTTTCAAATTGGAAAGTTATTATGTAGCTTTAAAAAATTTTATATCACAAACCTTTGAAATAAAAGTAGATACAAAATTAAAAACTTGAATAGCAATTCATCAAGTGCAAAAAGCTAATGTATTTAACGAAAAAAATTTGTGTGGTATTCAGCTTGATTAAAGTTTAATTCGGAGTTTTTATACTTTTTTAGATTAAATAAATCTAAGATGGAGATTCTTTTTCTTGATGACACTTGATTGCTCGTTCGGCACCCTGATTTGTCTTGAGAATTTCCAGTCTCGATGGTTCATGATTCAAAAACTTCTTCACGGAGTTTAGTCGCTAAAGGATCCATCGTTATTGACGCAACTTTTGGTTTTGAAGTGAAGAGGCTGGAAGATTTGGATCAGTTTAGCTCGGATTTCTAATTGCTGGAGAATTTAGAAAAAATTATTTCTGCTTACAGAATCTGCTCGGATTAGTAACCAAAACCTCATTAATTATGGACTTTTGCACAAACATGACAAAGATTACCTAATGTCGTTTTTGTGAATCCTTAATGCATGTCGTTTATTTTCCTCTAAGCTCGTTATTGCCTCAGTGGCCTTCTGTTCCGTTTATCATTTTTACGTTTTGTTTTGAAGTATTTTGTTTTTTGATTTATAAAATAGTTTATTTTTCGCTAATAAACTTTTTTCACTAATAAATGTATCAGTTTAATTAGGTAAAAAGAGATATTTATCTTTTTCCCACTCGATTCTTCATTGGAAATTTAATTAAACTAAGTGAGTGAAAAATCCCTTCGCTTTACTCTTAAAACCACACAAATAAAATAATTTAAACAGAAAAAATAAATGTATGAGAAGATTGAAAAGTTTGATAATGGAATGAATAAATCAAATATATTTTGTGAGATTTCATCAATATAGGCATTTATGATCAGGCTAATAAATCAAATTGGTAATAGGAAATTGAAACAATGAAGAATTGCATGGTAACAGAATAATTAAGTAACAATAAAACAATAAAAATAATAATAAACGATGAAATTATTCCTAATAAAAATTATTAACGATAACCTTACTAGACATCAAATTAATAACACTTTTCCTTCATAAATCATCGACGTTGCATGTTACAGGTCCTCTACCAATTGACGTTCTCAATGACGCTCCTCATGATAGTGATCTTGGTGCTCTTGGTAATGATAATAGGGCTTTTGGTAATGATAACAAAAACGTTCATGGGGTTGATAATGATGATGACGTTAGTTACCATGACGATGGCGATTACGGAGATGCTCGGTGGTACGATATGCCCCTTTAAGCAGCGTACGTGCCGCTTCTGAATTGTTAACGCCTGATTGGGGATCGATTTATACTTGAACAATTCAAATTCTTTGCTTTTGTTTTATTTTGTATTTTCCGTTTGAATTGAGTTTGGCCTTAAATTGCATGTTAAATAAAAACTCACAAAAGCATGAAAACTATTTTTAGCTTTATTCTTAAATATTTTAATTAAATAAATGTTATAAGAAAAGCCGAAACCTTGACTGACTTTCTTCAGTTTTGTCGGAAGTTGAAATGGCAGCTTTGAATCTTGAAGAGAAGAATAACTCGGACTTTGATGCAAATGTGAATGGACAAGATAAAGAAGAAATGAATGGCGTAATGGAGCTGAACGCTTATAATAAAATCAAGCAAGGTTCTAGCAATGGTCTAAGCGACGATGATGCAGAGGAAAAAATAATTTACAACAGAAATTTAAATATTGATTCATTAAAAACACCTAATAAAACTTCGGTTGAAAACTTGGAGAAGGATAATTCAAAAGAAATTAAGATTAAAAACTTTCCAAAAAATAAAAGTGTTCGCTTGATGAGGAACAAAAAGTTTCCGAAGACTCGCAAGAGATTCAAGACCAAAGATACATTAGTTTTTGCAACTATTCAGCCGATTTCTGCAATGTCTTCGTTCAACCCATCATTATCTTCTTCATCATCATTATCTTCATCATCATTATCTTCTTCATCATCATTATCTTCTTCTTCATCATTATCTTCTTCATCATCATTATCTTCTTCATCATCATTACCTTCTTTACCATCAACTTCCTATTCATCAGCAAAACATTTTTCAGAATATAATAGTACAGAAAGGATTGGATCAGCAAGTACAGATAGAAGTGAAAAAGAAGGGAAATTAGAATTAATTCAAGACAAAGATGGGAATTTTAGTGATTATGGCGATGGTGGATTAAGAGGTAAAATAAGCAGAAATACGCATGATAGAGACCAAGTAATCCACAGTTATAATAGTTTCGATGAAGACGACGACGACGATGATGATGATAATAATGAAGATGAAGAAAAAGAAGAGGTTGATGCTAGTGGGAAAACAGTAGATGGATGATGGCCAATTACAAAAGGCTCAAGAACATTCACTCTCGCCTGGCATGATGCACGACTTAATTAGCTTAATGTTGCAACAATAAATTCGCTGTGCTTTTGTGGGAGTTTTTTGATTAAAATGCAAAACTATTCTTTAGATAGAATTTTATTTTCAAAATGACTTTCTGGTGCACGAAAAATGTTAAATAGTTTTTCATTGCATTTAATGTTTCAAAACTATTTTAAATGATTGACTTTATTGTGATTTGCTTGGCACCAGAACAATTTCAACAACTACAGCATAATTTTACATCATGTCCAAACATTATAATTTTTTTCTGTAGTTCTGTATTAATCATATTTGACCAAAGAACTAACTCATTAGCTTGTTTGTCATTTGAAATAACACTTTTTGAGAATTTATGATATCTGCATCAACGATCTCATGTTAATTTCTGATGCGTTCATCTATGGTCAAATCTAAAATATAGCTGTTTCCATTGATATCAGGAACCACAATATTTTTGTTAAATACTTTTTTTCTGAATAATTAAAGTTGGTTAAGGGTTTTGAAAAAACTAAAAAATATAGATAAAACTGTTAGTTTAAAAAATATTTGTTAATATTCTTGTCATTTCTCCCAAAATATCTTTTACTCATACATCAAAAGCATTTTTTTCACAAGTTTTGCTGTTAGTATTTTAAACTTACTTCTAACTTGTTCTCCATGTTCACATCTTTTAGACGGACCAATAGTATCCTTTTTGTAATTCGCAAAGCTTGTATAGTTTAATGAAATCTTTTAATTTTTGTGAGAAAAAAAAATTTGTTGAATTTTAACAACTTAGTTTTAATTTTTTTGAAAAAAAGACTAAGTTATTAAAAGTCCACAAATTTTTTTAAATTTAACTTTCTAAAGCAATTAAACATTCAAAGTTAATATTAATAGTTTTTATATTTTTCTGTCTTCTTATAAGAATACTAAAAAAAAGAAAGAAAAATAATGGTTTTACGTTAAATCAATACTTTTATTCAGAACTTTGTTTGAAGTCTCAAGAGGGCATTCTGGTGTTGCATTTTTCTTTTGGTATTACTTGCTAAAGAAATGTATCATATGACAGGATCTCTTATAACGAGTTATAACTAAGAAAAAATTTAATGATCTAAAACTACTTAAATGTTAAACTACTAAATACAGTGCAGTTTATTTCGCAATTGGAAATATAACTATTTCATGTTTCTTCTCAATCATTGTTTTATACTTAGAGTTGATAAACTTATAGAAAAATTAGATATCGTTTAAATTGGTTACATTGCTTAGTTGTACAACGTTCTATTTAGTGTCATATCGTCGATCGTTTGTGGCTTTCGTTGTGACATTTGCTGTTGAATTTTTTTCATATTTGCTTTCAGAGCTTTTGTTCTCCGTTATATTCAGTTCAAGTTGTTTAAATATAGATGCGATATTGGTCTTGAGTTAGGGCTCAATAAAAAATTTAATGGTTTTTTTTTCAAATCACACTTCTAGAAACAAGATGTAAAAATACATAGAAATTTTTAAAACAGTTGGCCAAGAGAAATTAAGCAGATGAACTGGGATAACTGGTGGAACTAGCGTATGAAAGGATTTACAATGATTACAATAGTTACTTTGATTTTAGAAAGTTAAGAGTAATTAATAATAATTGTTAAAAATATAATTTAACATTAGTTTCATAAAATGAAGTCTCCACAGGATGAAGTCTCCACAGGATGAAGTCTCCACAGAATGAAGTCTCCACAGGATGAAGTTTCTACAGGATGAAGTCTCCTAGGATGAAGTTTCTACAGGATGAAGTCTCCACAGGATGAAGCTTTCACAAAATAAAATTTTCACAGAATGAGTTCTCCTAGGATCAAGTATCCTCATACTGTAAAAAGATGTTTTTTTATGTAGAAACTCTTTATAGGGAAAATGTGATATTTTTGTTAGATGCCGTAAATTTAAAAAAATTTAAAGCTTTATTTGAGGTGCTGAATTCAAATATGACATCAGTTTTTTACAAGTGATACTCTTTTAGATTAATTGTTTTTTAATCTTTAGTTTTTACTACATATTTTGAAATATTTAAAAACACTGTGCCATAGAAATCATCATATTTTTTTACAGATTTTATATTTGCATTTTTAAATAAAAAAGTAAAATGAATTCAAGAACAAGTTGTTTAAATAATTCGGACGGGTTTTGCTGTATTTGTGAAGAATACACATTAATAAAAAAAAGTACGGTTGGAATCTCTAGTTTTTTCTATGGCTGCGAATCTAGGATACATCACGGCTGACTTG